>JAQIXS010000866.1:0-37441 GCA_034700785.1 Rossiulus vilnensis | reverse complement strand
TTTTTGTTAACTAACGAATCCATTTAGGTCTATTGTATATAGTGGCATGTGGTACATGTACCATTTTCCAAAGCACAACAAATCAACTGACGAAATTTCTCAGCTGATCTCAATGCGGTCATGAAATGTTAGAACTTCAGTTGGGCCACATTGAGAAAAAGGTTTCATGAACCGGCTTAAATGATTGAAGCAAGAAAATAAAATGTTACAAATTTAGTAAAGTAATATTACTATATCATTTTGTATAGTTTTTATTATTAAAATAGTTAGTCACTTAGAATAATTTCCTTACAAACAAGGTAACATCATCAGTGATTATCATCAATAAAACGTTACAGAGGCTGTGCAGCGGTTTCACACAATGCTAAAGCGATGCAAATATTTTTCACATAGGTTTGGTTGAATTCATTATCACTAAATCGTTCGAAGACGTCAGCTGTATAAGGGATTAGGGAATTTTCAAATAATTTTAAAAAAGTAGTCTAATAGAGGGGAACCAATTCCACGACAGTGAAAATACTCGTAGCAGTGACACAAATCAATTCAACCAAAACTGTGTTTGACAACTCGTACTGCAATAATTCATTCACACAGCGTTAAGCATTGGATGTAATTGTTTAAAACCGCAATTTAATATGAGCACTTAATCATAATTATCACGATGGAAATTCTACGCTTTACGTGCGAGCCTGCGCTCTACAGTAATTAAAATCTTCACGATTGCAGTCATTGAGAAACCAGTTTCAGACATTAGGAGTTTACGTGGACGAAAGGGCTCAAAGTATGAACCCTATCACGCAATTCAACGACAGCCAGCTGAAACTGTCAACATTGTTAGTTGTTGGCTGATGAGACCCCATTATCAACAGACAAGATTGGATTCCCTGCATAAATAGCTAACACTCAACGCCATATTCCTAATTACTGAGTGACAGTTATAACCCATTACGCTATCGCCTTCTTAGCATTCAGCTCTGTTTAGTTCTGCCAGCAAGTGGTTTTCCAATCTGACAACAGATCAGTGTGTGGTCCTCTACTACAAAAAAGTCGTGCAACTCCACAAAAGTGTTATTTGATAATTAAGACACTTTGCGAGTCATTTTAGTCATTCCAAATTATCAGTAGATAAATGCATGCTAATTACTTATGAATGGGTCGGAACCAACAGTCATCATCTGCAATGTTTTTTTCATTAATTGTTAAAATAGGGTAACGTTTTTTCGTGTTTGAATAGTTAAAAGTTTTGGAAGTTGTGACCGAGGATGACGATCAAATATACGCCGATATAAAATATTTAAAAGTTAGCCATCCAGGGCTAATCTATAAGAACCAAAATTTTGAAAGTTCTAATTCCCGTTTTGGAATTATTTCGCTAGATTTATTAACGTATTTCAAATAGGCTTAATTTTTGATTGTGTCAACGTTGGGCACGTCTTTCTTTACTTAATTTGCTGTTTTTCTTTAGGAGTTACTCATCCAGACATAACTTTCAACATAACATTTGCATTTCACCAATGCAAATAAATGCAGTTGCTTAGTAGTTGATTCCCGCCTATTATTTGGCACGTTTAAGTTTTATACTTTTGTTTTCGAGTATACTGCTTCAATATTCCTTTCGTTAGCACGTTATTGCGATTTAATCAACAACTGCGTCATCATGGTAAGTTCATTAACATACAGCTATGAATAATGCATTAATCGTCGTTTACTTTTAACATCGAATGGTGCAAGCGGTTATTTGGCGAATAAAGTCGAGGGGCACTAAAACTGACGTTCGGTTTTATGGGGTTAATCTTAAATCCCTAAAAGCTGGCAAACACACAGAGCACCATAAACTGACACTTCTAACAGCCCTACTTTTGTTCGTCAGGCCATTTCACGAAAATCATTAATAACATTAATGTAGCGTGTGCAAGTAGCATGGTTTTGCCTTGGCACCAGCTGCACTCGACCAAATTACTGACTGCTTCACATCTTTTCAATGGAAACGCAGATGCAATAATAAAGGTGATGACCAAGGACGTCAAGAGCTGCCAAAACATCAGTTTCTTAATAGATTATAAGGCAGTAAATTCTACCGACGATAAGATGCATGGTCAGAACAAGTGTTAAAACAATCCCCGCTGCATTTCAGAGGCGCAACAGTCCACGTTGTACATGTCAACAGTACCACAACGTGTAGGCATCCACAATTTAAACTCATTAGAAGCTGGAACTACAGGTATTAAGGTAATAAATGTATATACATCAATAAAACGCAAATTAATAGGCCTATACTCAATATCTATAATAGAAAGTTGAATAAGGTTAACAGGGTTTAACAGCTTGTCATTTAGTAAAGCATAATGAATATTTCTATAAAGATGAAGAATGGCAATACAATTGATACCCAGATACGTAAATTTGGTTAAATGAATTAATTACATGCCACTTACTAAATTCAATAACTAGCATAAGTGTGGTTTTCCAAATGCATTCCTGCATACATATCATACATTAATAATTGACCTAGGTCAAAATGAAATAATGTGCAAGTGTTACCAACTTGAATCACATACCGCGACATCCAAGAACGCTGTGATATCAGTTTTGAAGAAGAAAAAAACCTGCCATAGTTGTTCTATTTCGATCAGTGACAAGTTTAAAAACTGTCTTATGGCACCATGGAAACAGTGATCAGAACTTGAGCGTCACCACAAATTTCAATAAAACCAGTCTCTTATTAATCACGATCCGAAACTCGGGTGTCATTCGTCCATTCTTTTGCAGAGACAACCCCCCCACACTTTGTCAAAAATACGACACCAAATTCCTATTCAGATTTCTTTGTTCTGACGATAATTAAGTCACAGTGCACTCTGCTGAATTGAGACGTTACCATACAGAGGTTTTCCCCAATATCTATTTATGTAAACGGATATCGCTTCATCAGCTCGGGAGGCAACCATGACGATGCAAGCAAATAGGAAAATTAAATTTCGGATCTGTGGTGCGTCATGCGACGTTATTTTAGGAGGGGGAAATCCCTGGAGAGGCTGGATGCACTGCAGGGGAGGCTGGAATTTCGCTCTGCGAAAACTGTTTGTACTGGTATGGAATAACAACTTGTACTAAATGCATATACATGAATAACGCTAGCCGAATGACAAACCTAAATTGACGTAACGCCACATGTTTTGCATAAATATGGTTTAGTATTCCCGTCATGAGCACGAGGCAACTCTGGGCCCCCTGATGACAAAAAACCCCTTCCTGTAAAACGTAATATCCCCGCCATTGGCAGGTTTCAAAACAGAAATATAAAAATACATTAATAATAATACAAAAAACTGGGAATTTTACGTGGTGTCTGCGCTACACAAAGGGCGTCTGCTTTTCCAGATGCCATATTGCCAATTAAAACGGAGGCCGATTATGCACTTTGATAATTAATATTTCTGCCACAAGTATTTTGTGTCAAACATGTTAAAAATGCAAACTCTGATCGATACGCTGTCGCTGTCATATCGGCGATGATGTCCAAACGTGGAGACAGAAACGTCCAGCATGGCCTAATACTACTTCCCAATCCTTTTTTTGTCAACTGTGAATTCACAGTTGACAAAAAAAAGTATTGGGAAAGTATGAAAAATGACGTTTACAGTTAAACATGTGTCAAAGTATAATTACAATATTGCTAACAATGCAAGTCAATTTAGTTTATAATGATTCCCAAATAAAGCCATTATTGGACTTTATCAAGGATTCTCACAATTATAGAGTATCCCGAGTATGTAGTAGTTACGAATTTGTAAAATAATGAAAGTCTTAAGATATTAACATGACATTTATCCCTATGCAGACTGAAAAAGCCGTGGTTTTAAGAAAATTACACAACAGCATGGCATTGGTGCCTTAACTGCCATAATTTAGAATTGCACCAATACTCATTAGTCATTTATTTATCTAGTTGAAACAACTTCGAATTTCATTTTCCCATACATGTAAGCCATACATGTGTACCCGGTGTTCTGAATACTAGTGCAAAAAGTGCTCACGGGTGCCTAAACAAATCGTGTGAAATCTATTGCTTTTTATATCCCGATTACATTAATTTATACCGCCATAAAACGAGCGCTAGGTACAAACACGCAGGTGCTATATTTATTTCGCAACACACCCCTCTCCCTCCATAAAATAATTATGAATGGAGGACCAAGTAGCGAATGTTGCTCTATCTAGTTATTACGTTTTTGTAAGGCTTTTCTCTTTGAAGGCCAGTTACTGCAATCCACCCCTGGGGTCATCACGACTTATTTTAATCAATTTGGCACATTAGAGAATATCAAACCCATCCTGGTTGACGGCCTTGAAGCACGTTGCTGATAAATATTCAATGTAGTCTAAACAGGCAAAAAACCCTACGTATTTCAAATTGGGCAGTGTTTAATACATGTACATGTATGTCACCTACGTGAAGAACATGCAAATTATAATATGATTTATAGACGGTAACCTCTGACACAATATCATTTTTTTATAATACACTGCAGCGCAAACTAACTTCTACCAGACTTCAACAGTATTCAAACAGAACCCTCATTAATTTCGTGCTTGAAACTAGCCAAAAAATTGAGATAGATGGGGGTTGGGATTTCGCAGGGGAGCCTATATTGCATAATTTGTATTTTCTATTTGGATATTCACAAATACGGCTTTAAAGATCAATCAACTTCACGTCCGTAACATCATACTATTTATACATGTAGGTCATGGCATGACTTCCTTAAAAAAAATTCTATACACACCGCATTCTGCTTAACTGGATCAGAGTAATTTATCATAGTGGAGGAGAATACTATATACCAGTTTGTCAAAAATAACGATGTACATCATTAGTCGATACAGTTTGAAACCACGTCTTCAATATTTATTCGAATTCATTAACCGTTCATAAACTGTACTTGAACGGAGATACCTGATGGCTTTCCTTAAACGATCAGTAGATGCTTTTCGAAATTTGTATTTACTTTAATAAAATGTTCTGAGCTATCTCAATGCAATTTTTAATACTTGGTTTTAATTTTTAAGCGATTGGCGATCTGACAAAATACATACTATTAATTTACAGACAGAAGATAATTCCAATATTTAATGGTATGCAAAAAATAAGACCAACAGTATGGATCCAAATGGGTTCGGAGTTCCATGAGTGGATTGGAATGGGACGTTTATCACTTCGGATGAATCGTACAATGATTCCCTCCACCAAATTAGAATTTCCATAAATATATTTAACTATATAATATCAAATTATTATAACATATTATTCTGATTGGATTAGGCAGCAGCTGTGGTTAAGATGGTAGCCTGGGCGTTGGTTTTCACATTAACGTAGACATTTTAAAATTAGAAACAAAATGCAGTTATCTCATATACTTACAATTTATTATCATACACATAGAACCTTTACATATACTGTATACAAAAATGCCATAAGGGCTTAGTCCCCTTAGTATATTTATTTTCTGTTCTGACTGGATTAATTTTACATTCTGTTTTTGAAGACAAAAGACGCAACAAGACGTTTTTCGTTTAATTGAAACGTGCAGTAAAGCTACTTTCATGATACAAAACCAATACTTTTAGACGAATAATTTTGTCACACTAGGAGTGGGGGTTTGATGCATGGTTAAATTAAAAAGAGTCATATAGCAAGAGTAGGGAATTCATGAGTGCATTCATTGGCAGCAATTATTTATAATTTTAGAACAGGCAATTTCTCTTAAGTACAGGTTTAGGCGCCCATGATTACAGATATCAACATGGATGTGGCCCATGAGGGAAGATTATTGTTTTTCATACATGTTTAACAAATTTTTTTAAATGATGAGGAGGAGGGGTGGGATTTTAAATTAGTTTGGTAATACATGTATTCTGTGTTAGGGGTTGGGCTGTTGTTTACTACTTTCATACAATTGAGGAGGGGAGGTAAAATTAAAAGTGATTACTTTATATACTCTCCCTAATAGTCATCTTACGTCTCTAGTAAGACGCAAGTCAACTGTCACTAGCTATAAATTTGGTGCAATCTACGCATCAGCATTTTCGTGGACAAATACAGTATCTTGTTTTTAGCTATTTTCATTTTAGTGTTCTGCCAATATATAGGCGGTGGGTCGTTAAACTACTTAAAAACTATACAGTTCAGCCAACTGTTCAGCCAAGCTCAGAAACCCAAGTTGCAATCTATGGGACATTTCATCGTTTTTGGCGAACACAGCAAACAGCATCCAACCAGTCCCAAATTGAGCTCTCGATGCTTATCAGCAAAGCCATTTAGATATGGCCCAATTTCTTCATTCCAAGCACGCTGTACAGTGATTACTGACAGCTAGCTTTTATGGCCATGTATTAGCCTGGGTTCGATTCGAGTAAATCCCAATGTTTTCAACTCCATGTAGGAATGGGGGAGGACGTCTAGCTATTTGTATCCGTATTCAGCACATGGCGCCAAGGCAGGGGGAGGGATAATCTTCGAGAAAAAGATTCTCAGCCATCCAAGATGAATTGCACTGCAGGCTCTGGTATCTCAACCATTTGAGGCTGAGCAAAAAGTGTGCAACTGAAATGACCAAGCAATGGTTACTCACACATTTTTGCTTCAATAACTTATCAGAAATGCTCAATTTAATTTCCACCATATAGAATTCATCATCCGCTAGGGTCTAACATTTTGTGTGAAAAAAATTGAAAAAAACATTTTTTCTGCAGTGGAGCCATCGAAGATGGACATCGTAGGTTGAATGACCGGTTTTTTTTTCATAATTAATTATTTTTATACATTAACAGGAAATTCCAAAATCCTGATTATTGAGTGTGGACGTTTGGGCGATTAAGAATACAGTAATTTGTCAGCGAAGAAATAACACCTCACTAAGGGGTAAAATCCAAGTAGGCCTACCCAATTTTGAGGTGGTTATCATTTGGAACTTCATTCCAACGTTCATTACGAAAAAACAAAAATGCCCAACAGCATAGGGATCCGAACGACATCTGGAGTTTTACCTCGTACAGAAACGTACTTTCATTTAACGAAGTTGAAATATTCTGCATACACTTGACTTCAGGCGAAATTTACAAGTAAAGGGAACTTATGTTAAAATTCTACATACAGCTTTTTGGGAATTATAATCTACTTCCGCGCAGCGGTTTCAGGTTATTATTTAGATAATAAAGATGACAGATAAGCGTCAGTTCATAACTGCTTATTTATCTTTATGATTTCGGAGCAATATTTTAAGTTCGACAATACGATAACGTTTTTTTAATTAAGTTTGAAGAAGTCGACTGGTAAAAGACATGTACATGTACGTGCGTGTACTGTCCACATGTATCAAATTTTCAAGAGAAGGAAAAAACTGAAAAGTTTCGTGAATTTTTTTTTGCGCTAATTTAATCTCATTCAAACAATATTCAAACTTTTCCGATTTTTTCCCCCCAAAAACGTTAAGTGCCACGAACATTAGCACTACGTTGTTCTACATGTATTTCACTATTTTTTCTTTATTCTAAAGAACGGCTTTCGACTCAACATACATACTGCATGCAGAAGAAAAATGGGAATGAAGTTGACATTTTCGGATGAGCTTTCGATTTCCGCCCAGATTTGCAGCAATGACTCTCAGAAAAACAAACGTATATTCAGAACAGTTTTTCAGATATTGTCCACAGGTTAACAGCTGTAACAGGCCCAGTAAACCCCACGCTTTCGAATTAGATGATGGATTAAGGGCTTGAAACGTTTCGAGAAATGTTGACCTACGGTCAAAAGACTCGATGTCAGGTCTCATCCTATTTTCAGGATTTTCCGTGAAAGCATTGGTCATGGGAGGCCATCAAGTTGAAAAAATGAGTTGACTTTGTGGTGCGAATGATGGGGTGTTCGTCCAAACAATGCTTTTGCCACCTGTGGGGGGTCAAACGCTGGCGTGCTTTTTCGACGACTGGAAAAGGTAAACCTCGGGTTTTTAAATCCCGCAATTTCACGGCCCGTTTTAGAGGCAATGGTGACCATTTTAACCGACTATTTTTGCCATTGCGAATTAGCGATTGTTCGAAATGCTTTTAAGCAAACGAGAAGGGCTTTTTTCTCTTCCTGCTCAGCTCGCAGCCATTTCCTCCTGCCGGTGGCCTTTTTTCCTCGGAATAAAAAACGTTTAACCCTTTTATGCATTTCGTGAATAGTTAAATGGCGATTCAGCGCTTTTTTGTCCGAAATAACTCGACTTAAGAAAATCGGGGGCGAAGTTCAAAACGTTACCCTTTGGGGCATACATTTCAAATTGAATGCGCTTTTTCATTTCCACCGAACGAGCTTCTGAAGACTTTATTATAGCTTTCGAAACGGGGGTACACGTATTGTCATTATTCAGAGACATCGCACACGTTATTTCATACAGGTCTGGCGCATCTAACAGTACCTGTCCATGTGGTCCTGGGCCGTCATGAATTTGTCGCGCTTTGGTGCACACCAAGATGCAACAAAAAGAAGACCACGAATGCATTTGCATTTTACCATCACGAGGCTGTTTCCGCGTATTCTAGGGTGATATGATCAACCATCCGAATACGAAGTCAAAGTTTTTGTAATTTTTTACTGAAATGCTAATTCTCATTTCCTTCACCCACCCCATTGGACTGCATACAGTGGTTCTTAAACCGTGGGGTCCATGGGCGGATTTCAAGTAGTCCAAAACTGGAAGCTCTTTCACCGCTTTTCACTAACCTTTTTAAAATTGTTCAAATGAGAAATTAAGTCGATTACTATTTCTACCTTTGGTCCATAAAGTTTCAATCACAAAACATAAGAAAGGGTTGTCAGGTCATTCACAATGTAACAGATAGAACAAGAATGGTACTCTATACATGTATATCATATGTATCACAGTGTAATTTTTTTCCACAATTGGTTTATAGTTTCAACAGTCATAAAATATGCGCAATTAATATGAACCCGAACTATTTTCTGAATCATTTGCTAAACTACAAACAACAATAATGTTCAAAGGTGATTGAACCCTTTTGGCATAATTTAAACATTGACTACTTCGATAACTTAAATCTATCAAGGATGTAATGCGGGAGATACAGTATGTTCCCCAGCTTAAACGAGTTTGCACAAACAGTCGAAGCGTCTTAACCATTACTGAAGATACATATCATGAACAGGAAGTCATTAGGGTTGAATAAGGTTAACGTTTACATTAGATATGTTTATGAATTATGATGGCAACTGCAAATGATTTAGCAATGGGAAATGTGGTCCATACCATTTATTCGATTATTTACTAAAATTTTTAACATTATCAATTTGGTATAATGAGAATATTTTTCCTAATTAAAGTGTTAATTGGATTACATACATTGCAGGTAAACATGCAAAACGCCTGTCATATATCAGCTTTGTCGAATTTATCGAGACTTTCTTTTATTAGTTTTAATATACCATAAAAAGCATGAAATTATAGTCTTGAATATGCATGTACATGTATGATGTAATGTACGATTTATCTTCCTCTCATATTTCGAGATCTAGTGTGTCTCCTGTTGTTCATTAAATGTAAAAGAAACATTACAATTGCAGTGAACAATTGAAAGTGCTTTATAGATTAGATGTAACTGAAATCTACACTGAGGATTTGTAAAAATATATATTTATAAGTTACACTTTCATATATGTGCAACAATTGTTTACACAATACTAAAAGAAATTAGAACGTACTGATATAAAACATTTTTACCCCAAACTGCAGTAAATGTATTTTCAAATTTTTCTGAAAATGATTAAGCAATGCACCAATGCCACAAATGCTACCTTATTTAGGCAAATTACAGTATTGAAATTTTTTACTGAAGTTGACTGCCTTCTTCACGATGGTTACTGTGTAGTTCATCAGGCTGTCATCACCTTCAAATATTGCAATGCAAGTCCTAAAGTAGTTAGTCGCTAAAATTATAGTATTTATTATATTATATTATATTACAGACGTTTGCGTTTTTAGTGCGGCTGTTTTGAAACAACAAATCAGAATGCCCTCAAAATAATAAAAACGTGCATCTACTTCGCCAGATTATCAAGTCGAAACAAAGTCTTTTGTTCATCTTGAATACAATAAAAGATGACCACAAGACGCTGTTTGTTTCAAGTTTGAACTGACGCATCTGTTGAAACCTGCACAACTGAAAACAATACTCATCTTTTGTTCATCGGGAATCTAGAAAAAAAAACGAATTTTCTTTCAAATTGATAACAGTCATCAGATGCATCATTCTGACCTTTTGTTTCTGGACAAGGTGAAATATGACTACTCGTCTTGTTTGTTTAAGGCTGAGCCAAAAGGATGCCCACAATAATAATTATTGTAATTGTATTTGAAGCAAAACAGTGTCATTTTATTTCGTGGTGGGCATCTTTTAGGTTGGGCTAAATATATTTATATTCGACGTGCGAGGCTTAAAGAAGAATGCAAGCTCTTCTTAACGACTTCCAGCTAATCGGTTACAACGTAACAGTGAGTATTTATCAACCTGCATGTAACTGTCATTGGAATGAGATAGAATTGATTTACTACTTCAACATAATGGCGACTGAAAGTGGGGTTTTTCTGGGGGAAAATTTCTTCTACAACAACCGCCTTGGAAGAAATGTTCATTTGACAAATTGAATTTTAAGAGGGCATAAGAGTTGGAACCAGAACTGGAGAGTAGCTACAATGTACAAAGAAAATGCCTCTGGGCAACTCAGCTTATCTGCAAATTGAATTAATTTTCCTTTCTTTTCTTATCGTTGGTAACTCCATGCAATTCTTCATTCTACAAAGTATGCACTGATCGATAGTTCTAAAAACATTAAACGACACAGTATTTTCTGCCACTACTGTTTATGGATAGATTCAACCCAAAGGTTATTTTCAACACTTCGTCTGCATGAGCATTTGCAGAATAGATTAACAGTGCATTGCAGATGCTCGTTTGCAATCGTTGTTTTGATTTGTGTATATTAGCAATCAAGGAGATGTCATCTCAGACAACAGCTTTGTCATATTTTTTCTTATTAAACAAATAGGCCTACTTGCCTAAATGCTAGTTATAACAGCCTGCATGTATACTTTTATTATAGAACCAAATTACGTGTTTGAAGGCAATGGTAGTTTAATGAATTAAATGTGACCATTACCAGAGGGGTTCTGCATGGTCATGCTGAAATCGTTACAAAGGACAAAACCAATGTTATATCAGGCACTTGATATTATCTTTGGAATAAGGCATTGGGTATTAATTAGGCCTTAACAGACTTAAGATATTTTTATATTTTCATTATGCTCCCAACACTACATTTAACAGAAGATAACGTAAGTTTTAGACACCACACCAGTTCCGGGGGGCTTGCTACTCAAACATTTCCAGAGGTTAACAGTTTTATGGTCTCATGGGCAAGCCAACCCACAAGTAGTAAGGTCCTTGAAATCACTGTCGAACCAATCAGAGCGAGCCCATTTTCCATGTGACCTTCCAATAATGCTGTTCTAATTCCATCTATAGCACTCCTAACCCCCCAACTGTAACATAATTTGCAAATTACTAACAGAAATTCAGACACTTGCTAAGTTGTTCATGGGGCATGGACTGCACAACTCAATGCACAAACGACAAAATTTACTCATTTGCCAACGACATGACAGTTAGGAACTTGCCGTGGTCCCTCGGAGGGGGGGGGATAAGAGACAGCGTGGTCAGGGAGGGGCCTTGACCCTCCGTCAATTAGGTTCGAAACGGTAGCGGTCAATAGTATGCAATTAGTGTCAGAAGGACAGGCCTCTGGCCAGGGGGATTGATCCCTCCGTGCGGTATCGATTGGCACAAATCCGCCAGAGGGGGTCACCCGCTTGGTAACCCACCTCACGTCCACCTCTTCATTAAAGCAAACAATTACTGTCGCATGCACGGCTAGAGTGGGTCTCGGGATAGATTTAGGTCGTCAGGCGAGTTTTAGCATTGAATAAAGGCCGTGCATTGCTAAACGTGGCCCAACTTAATTAGACAACTTGTAACAACAAGAGCGTCAACAGCGGCCAATTCACCCAACACGAAATGAGGGCGGCAGTCGCAGATTTCGTTTGCAAATCAAATTTCCATTGACTGGCAGACCTAGAAGTCCACCCACAAAATTTGCAAATGAAAGGAATGGGCGAAACTTGCAGACCCACGACTGTCACCCCACTCATCAGCGCAGAGAGTGAAAAGGGTGTGATAGAAGGGAATCCAAGATGGGAGATTAGTACCAACTCTGAAGTCCCTGCACTACACTTCATGTACACAATGTTTTAACAGAAGTAAAGTTTTCATCTTCCCTGACTTTTCCAGTTGTTGTTTTTTGGAACAAATTTCCCTAACTATCCTCACCGCTGAAAATGCAAAATTATAACATGAAAATGCAAGGAATGCTATATCATTTTAAAAGGGGGAAATCCCTATTTCTATACTTTATTTTACATTTTATATTTTTATACATCCCTATTTCTATACTTTATTTTTACATTTTATATTTTTATACATCCCTATTTCCATAACTGGGAATGTCCTAATGGAAAGATCAGCATACAGCAGTAGCCTATATTACAAGATCAGGAAAACAATAATGACGATCTTAACAGTCCAAACAGTTTTACAATAGCGCATGCAAATATAAGGGTGTGAACATATTTCAAGGAGTGAACTGCAGCTTATGATAAGTTAATAGAGAAAGTGTGTTGGGTGATTGATGAGATTGGGATCAATTTTAATATTTATGAATTCAATAATGTTAAGAAGTACAAATATACTGAATGTGTTGATATTATTAAAACGTTTAGTGATATCCCTAAACATACTGATATCAGTAGTTCAAAAATCATTGTCACTATATATATGTAATGATTATCATAAAAATATCACTTGGCATACTAATATCATTAGTCTAAGAAGTCACAATATATAGTGATATTAGTATAGAGTCATATACTGATATTTTCACCAGAGTGTCATTTCTTTACTATGCTGTTGACTAATAGCTAGAAAAGGCAAATAGTGTCTACTGAATTTGGTACTATAAATTCCTTGACTTTCCATAACCCTTTTTACACTTTATTAAAAGAAAGCAATTACTATTTGATTTGATCTACAAGTTCTACTTAGATAGCATCAAAGGACGGACAAAAAAGTCCCTTTGAGGTGGATTTGAATCTACTCAAATGTCCAATGAAATCAAAGACAAATAATTTCATGAACGTAATGTCAATTATCATGACTTTTCCATGACTTCTAATACCAGTAGACACCTTAAGCTATGTGAAAGCACGTGAAATATGTATACGTTTATCTTCCCTAAATATTCACGTCTTTTTAATCTCCCTAATAATTCCAGGTTTTCCAGGTCTGGGGGACCATGGCACACGCTGGCCCGAAAATGCCCACTTCTCCCAACCACTCAGCTCACTATGAGCTCACACTCGATTCTTGGATTGATCTGAAGTATTGAACGCCGCCAGACCAAGGTAAAATTTCGCCACTCTAAAGTTCAACAGTTTTGTTGAAATACATGTACTTTAGAGCACGAAATGTGTTTAAATGCGGAAATAAAATGTGAAAACCTTTTTACAGCGTACACTAAAATAAACAGGTGGAGACTGTTTCAAGTTCCACATTAAGGATGGAGTTCACGTATTCCCTTCGGAAATAAAGGGTTTTGACACGAGCTCGTATTCATAAGGTATAAAAATGTAAAATATTATTAAGGTAAAATACGAAGTGCTGTAAATTCGTCATTCATTTTTCAGTCTCTTTGGCTGCCATCTTGGTTATAAAAATATCTGCAGCAAGGTTGTACAACTTCCTTATGCACAGCAGTCACATAAAGTCCAAGTAGACACGGAGGTTGACTGCAAGTTGCAAACATACTGTCGTTAACACAAATGTTAAACAAATGAACATTTTGGAGTCAATGAGAGAAAAAAGAACAATAGTTTCGGTTTAAGATTGAGCGTCAATTCAATCCATTAACCTCAATTCTTAAGTCAATTTAACACAGATGTTATGAGAGTGAATGACATTATTACAACAGCACTTCAAACCAGGGTGTCTGGCCAAATCCAGTAGCAAACATCCCTGACATTTCCAGGTTTTCCAGACAACGTTTCATAAATTTCCAGACCAAGTAAACGTTATTTTAAAACTTTTATTTGATTCGAACAAATGCAACTCAAAACTGTATCGGTATTTGGCAGCTCTCAATACATAAGAAATTATTTTATCAAACCTTATCTTAAAATGAAATGGCTGTTTAAGCATGCTTGGATGTTTATCATGAATATGATGTCAGTCCTTAAGCACTGAAGAATTTCAGAATTTCACTAAAGAAGTTTGTGTTTTCATGCTGCTTTTGCTCTGTTCTCCCCCCTCCACACTCAGAATATTTTATTGCAATAAAAAATAAAAACCGTCGTAGGCGAAATTTAAAAAAAAATCATCACCAATTATGAATTATGAATTTTCACTGAGAAATATGTTATGGAACACCTTGGACGAACAATCTCGAAACACGAATTTCAAATTATGGATTTTGTATCACAATTTCCAGACACAGAATGAATCTCCATGAAATTTCCAGGTTTTCCAGGCGGGAAGATACCCTGCCAAACTCCATGCTACGAATAGGCTCTTAGTATAAAAGAATCCTCAAAATACGAAACGTCTCCATTCCCGAAGTCCATTTTAAAAGTAGAACAAATAAAAAATAAAAAATTATAACATCATCAAACCTCGCCCTATTTCATGCACATTGGGTATATGAATCAGTTTAGTTTCGGCAAAGCAGTCAGGAAGGTACGTTTTAGACGTCTCACGTTTCTCTTTCAAATACGGTACCATTTCACTTGCTGATCCTCTTAAGAGCTCAGGCTTTTACTTAACGGGTGTATCTTTCCATGCGGCAAACCCAACGGGCTGCACCCGCGCGTTGCATTTGCATTTATTTAATTCCATCAGTATGTAAGTAAACGCACAATGCCATCTTCAATCCTGAGCCTATTTTTCAACCTTGTCTCCTCCCCCACGCACCGACACAAACGCCTCTTACTGTAACGGTTTGCATTCCACGCCGGCTATTCTGGAGAATGAACAAAGCCAGTTTAATAGAAACTGTCATCAAAACGAGGGCGGAATTAATGAAGTATTTAAAGGAAGCCATTAAGGGGATCCACTCCACTCGCGCGTTTATGTGACACTGCCTTTCCTAGGAAGAGGTATGGACCAATAAGTGCCTAGAAGAAAAACACTTCAGCGGTAATTTCACTTAAAGTACAATCAGGAATCAACTTCATCAGTACTAACAAACATTATTCCTGGGCAGAACTGAAGGAAGGAGGGCAGGACGTAAAAAAAAGTTTAGGGACTCTCCATAAATTACGTAACGCTGAAGGGTGGTGAGAGGTCTATATACATGGGGGTGGTGTTTTTCTTAACATTGTTACAATTACATATAGTTTAACGTGTCTCAGTTTGCATAAATTGGAATTTACTTCAAGTATTTGAAACCCAATGTTTTACCATTTTGTTCACAACCTTTCATTTAAAATGAATAATGCTATTTTTGATTGAGTTTTTTAAAAAAAATTTAAGCAAATTTTGTATCTAAGTAAAACTTAAAAATCCATGTTTTATAATCATGATTTTCGAAAAACCTTTTTCACCAATTTCGTTTTAGAGAGATGCAAGAAAAATCCATTATTTGTGATTATATGGTTAGTATTGAAAAAACAAATTTCCTAAGACTCTCACATTTTCAGCACTTATAAATTAAATTTTTCTCAGAGGCCTTGTGCACTGGTACAAAGAATTGGTAATTTTTGTAAAAATGGAAGTGTTCATGAAAGGGTGGGGGAGGGGTGTTTACGTTTTGTTACAAAGCGTTACATGGGGGTGGGAGAGACTACCTTCGCTCTCACCTCTCAAATGGACGCAGCATTACGCTACGTTTCAGACTGAGCTCCATTTCGCTCCAAATTCTACGTTTTACGCCATTCATAGTTGAGATGACGAAAAAGGAATGATCACAATCAATTTATAAGTCATAATGATGCTAATTACGAAGATAAAAATGTGCAGACGTGCCATTTCCTTGCATAACAGGAAATTAAGAACACGTTTATGCTTCGTGCAAACTTTATTTCGATGATTCTGTTCTTGCAGCCGCAGGGCCAATGTTGACGAAGCATACGTTACAAGACCATTGACCACACGGGAAAAAAGCATGGTGTTTGTTGCAGATAACGTTGCGCCCTCAGGCCAAGCGTCGAACCTAAATTCCGACATATGTAGGCTATGCTTTCAACGGACATATCAGCGATGGAATAGTGTGATAGCACGTCGACACCCATACCACTTACAAGACCCCTAGTGAGGATTCGCCATTGAAACACGCATTCCAAGCACATTCACTCACCATGGCCAAAGTCTAAACCTGCTGGATGTCTACAGAACATAAGCTTCCATCCGATACAAACTCCGTGTAACAACATCCTATTCAAGTTCATGATAAAACTTCATTCAGAAGATAATTTGGTGTTCACAACCTCTCACTCGAAAGTAGGAGCCCATGCCCATTACGCCACAAAAGGATCAGTAGGCCGCAGATGAGCACCTGAGTTCGACAAAGCAACCTTGTAGACTTCCAAAGTCATTATTTCTTCCGAGCAAGGCATTGTTTACGTTAGCTGCAACAAGGCATCATTACGTGTATCATAACTCAACCGAAAATATGGAAAAATACGGTTGTTTTTCTGACAACAAAACCATCCATTAATTACAGCACACACCGCGCTTTACCAATACTGCAATTACGGGCCGCGTTAAATAAAACCATAAAATGACAAAAAACCAGCCCACATTTATCTCGTGCGATATTTCATACGGGCCGAATTTCCTCGTTGCCCAAGCATTTCCTTAATTAACTTTTTTTTAGGGAAGCAAACGAAAATAACGAAACGCTGCCACGCATAGTGTTAACGGCACCACTCGTGATGCATGGAGGAAAAAAAAAGGCTAATATAATGGTTTATATGAAATGACCTGTTTAGTTTATAACGAGGAAAAATATGCAATTGCGCGTAGTAAAAGTTACCTAATTTATTGTACGCAATAATTCGAAACCAACAATGGAGACTGTTCGCGCCCCGAGCAACTTTTTACGAATATAGTATTGCTAGAGGACATGAATTTCAGACTCAAAAGCAAGCTTTGAAACCTAAAACCAGTTTCACGGCAGCTGCCATGGCTCTTTGCACTAAGGTATTCAGGACAACGAATTAACAAGGTAAAACATGTATCAACTATACGATGTAAATTTCCTCGGAGAAAAATGAACGAAATGTATTTTATGGTAATTATGTTATATGGCTTTAAATGGATGTTCTTTCTTTTTATTACAACCCTGGAATATAGCAGACAATTTAATCCTGGTCCACTTTGCTATGGCCGCATTACAGTTCAGCACTGATATCTGAAAACGTATGAACATGTCTACACACAGGATACACCTTCAAATATCCATAATAAATTATTGCAGTTCACATACACGTAAGAATCGAATACACATGTTCTCAACGCATGCAAATAACCCCGTTTTACGGCCTGGAGAAAAGTTGGCCGTGAATCGAAACATGTTTTTAAATACAATCCTATATAGATTACATAGGACACGTTCCAAATCTTATTCAAAATATATAAATGTAAATTTTATTACATATAAAATTAATATTTCATCAGTTTTAAAGAAGCGAAACAAAATTGAGAAATAAAAATACTTACAATAAAAATGTTGAATAGTCTTAGCTGAAGTTCGTTTCAAATAACAAATTCACTTAAACACAACAGAAAAAGTACCAAGTTTGAGTTGCTCATCCCTATGGAACGGAATGTTCAGTGCTACACCATTGAAAGGTGTGAACAAATGGAATGACCATTGGAGATTCTAGTGACGTAAATGCTTCCATACACCTCATAACCCCATACACTTTAACGTATGTGTTATAAACTACCATGTTTCATTACTTTTGGCCGTATAATGAAACAGTACAGACTTTCAGTCTTTACTGTTTGAAACAAAAAAGGCGTTATAGCGAAAGGTCGTATAAAGAGCGGCCGTATAGCGAGGTAGAAGTTTATCAATTTAGGAATGACAACATATACAAACCCTGTTCAATGAACAATGATCCACATTTCGGACATGTACTGTAATATGTAAATGACACTGACATTACGGAGGTAGGCAATAATTGCTGTGATCTCGTATTGAATTTGGAATGCATACAGAAAGTAGAGAAGATTTCACTTCATGCTTCTAGATATTCAAACTGATTTGAGGTTATCTGGATGCAGGTGCTCAAGCAAGCGACGGCGTCGTCATGCAGGGTGTTGTTTTTACGAATCGGTATTAGGTAATTCTGACAAAGGAACTCCCTGGCAGGCATGCAGAATCTTATCAAAATTCAGGAAATGACAATGGCGAAATCTGCATTGTTCTATCAGAACGTGTAAAAAACCCGTTGATAAGACCAGAATCCATCTTCGACCTCCCAATAACTGTCAATCACAGCGGGTGACAAGGAGAGTCGACAGGTTCTTGAACTGGGGTTTCAAGCATTCTTACGTTTTCCACGTTTGCAGGACAAAGAACACGTCAGGAATTATCTCCAGTCCACGGGTTAGCTAACAGTTATCAAAACAGTAGCGTACAATTTTTTTTTTCAAGTGTCTTCATTGCTTCCAGAAATTTCACGCTGATCATTCTAGGCGCTTCAGACTCCTGGCGAAATTCCAATTGTATTTGTTATTTTACAGCATTTCAAGCTGGTTTCCCTACAATCTCATCGAATAACCAAAATAAACAACACAATGAAGCTGGTTGGTATCGGTTAGTTGGTACACGAGGAAACCACCTCATTTGTGTAGCGAAAGCCAATCGATTCTGGAAGCTTCTGAAATCACGAATTCTTCAGCAGTCTTGAGCCATCTATTTTTTCTCCAGTCTTTAAGAAATTCATTTTTTCTAAATTCTGCGTGGTTTCCCACGCAGGGTAGGATTACGTGTACTATTCAAAAAGAACAATGTGCTCATTAAATTGAAAGCCACGTGCCACGAACTGACAATAACAGGGAACAGGATATTTCGCCAGCATGATCAAAAAATGATTGTTCTAGCAGAAATCTGCAACGAAGCATCCGAGGGGCCAGGAAAAAGCATTTTTTCGAACAAATATAATGGGCATAGATGGGCTGTATCTTCAGCAAATCGGATGTGTGCGAACTAATTATTTTTCTTTTAATAAGTTTCGATTTAGTTTGGATTACGTAGCAGTATTGCTAATAAGTCTGCCCACATCAAATTGTTGTTTTAAACAATTAGAAAACTATACTAAAAACTACCTTGGTCAAAGCAAGAAATGCACATGTAAACCGAATTCAATTCAATTTAAAAAAATTACAAAGAATTAAAAAAATTACTCAAGCATTGTTAAATTTCAAACAATTAAAAATGATATTCTGCGATGCAATATTACATATAGCTTAAAACATTTCCTGTACGACTGCTTGTTAAATGCATAGTCCCATAAATTATGTTGTACTTCACAATCATTTGAAATTTCCAGGATTATCAAGGACTTATTCTGAACGCTTTTAAATGTTTAAATAAGGCACTCCGCTGAACGGTTTTTATCTTAATTCTATCGCTCAAAGGATGTCAATTGTAAGGCAATATTTGCCAAAAATAAATTTTAAACTAAGTTTCCAAGATTACGAAAAGAATACCAGCATAGTTCCAGGCTTTGCAGGCTCAAAAAATCCAGCTCAGTAGGCACCATGCATGCATCCAAAAACACTTAGTTGAGCAAATCATGTGCAATATTTCATTGCAACGTCTAATTAACTTTGTGCAACATTACAGAAGCTCGTAAAACGACAGAAGCCGAAAAGTCGAAACGTATATCTTCTGCAAAACAAAAATGATCGATAGCTCCATTCTCGCTAAATACATTATACAGAATAAATTAACTTGTTAAGAATGCATTGCCACTCCCTTCACAAACGATAATTACATACGTGGTCTATATCCAGTCATTTTTTTAAACTTCTTATAAATGGGTGTCCATCCCTGCAATACTTTTACAATTGTGCTGGTGACCTTCCAGGCACATAGGCGTTCCTCGTCCAGTTTTTTGACAGAGCACCATGGAATTAAGTCGCCAAAAAAACAAACGTGGCCCAAATGCATTCTCGTTTTCAGAAAGTGAGTTTCAGCTCCAGGTTCGTGCCGTTCCCACGCAATACCGGTAAGGCCAGCAAACGCGAAGGCATTTAAGAATTAAGACAATAGATTGCGATGGAGGGTGAGAAAATGGTAATGCGCACATTTTCCAGTTTTCATTTGAAAATCTTATCTAATTCACGTTTAGCCTACATATCTTTTCAAAGACGAGGATTTAAACCGGATTTTCCCGTAATAAACTAGGAGCCCTAATGCGTGCCAGGATGATGAGGAGAACAGCAGAAATGGCGGTCACGGATAATTGGGCGGTGCGCGTACCGTTTCGGGGTTAGGAAAACAGAATCCACCCCGAACTGGCATGCCCAACTTTCATTGTCTGGAAATATTCACACAGCTCTTATAATGGATGTAATTAAGATAAATCAAAATTTGAACAGCAGCTTCGATAGCATGGGAATGATTCCTCGATATGAGCGTCACAATTTGCGAGGCCGGTGTTAGGCACCGTCAGGGGACCTGAGCTCATGAAATATTAATAACATCGTTATGGCAAAAACGAAACATTTTCAACGCGTTTATGTAACGACATCCAACGAAACGTCCCCATTATTCTTCCCTTTCTTCGTTTGAAATAAACGAAAGGATCTCACATCAAATCATCGCCTATTCATTTTCGCTATAAATAATTGCCACTCATTTTAATAACACCTTTTTTCTACCTTTCAATGAGAGAGGCACTAAACACCAAGGATCTTAAACGAACCCCTAAATATCGATCCACGTAAGAGACAAGAATTACAGACAATAACCGGGATGTTCGGGAATGACGTTCCCCTACAATCATGAAATATTAAATACAGGGATATTATTAAATCCTTGTGCAGTTTTTAATTTTTAATCAGCGATCAATCTTAGAAATTAATTTAGTGAAGTGCTGGATTACATGCTTTACCAACCACAGTATGAAATGCCCTTCTTATTCTACAACACAAATAATAAATGTTTACTAAATAACGTGCAAAATAAATAAACAAACCACTTTGGGCTTACTGAATTTCATCAATTTTTACCTATCCCATTTTTTTCTATAGATTGATTGTATCATGTACAATTGTACAGAATGGCCGGAGGTGATGAATAATTAAAACTGAACAAGAAATATATAATAACCTCGCGTAATTACAAAAAATACACAAACATGTGTTTATAAAATAGAACCAGACAATAACCGGCAGGTTCGGGGAATGCTGTTCCCCTACAATCATGAAAAATTAAATACAGTCATTATAAAATCCTTGTGTAGTTTTGAATTTTTAATGAACGATCAATCGTAGAAATTAATTTAGTAAAGTTACCATTGCGCTTCAATTACTTCTGTACATGTATAGCCAACCACAGTATGAAATTTACTTCTTATTCCACACCATAAATAATGACATACCCGCTAACTACGTGCAAAATAAGCAAACAAATCTTTATTGCGTGCTGAATTTCACTCATTTACATACATTTATCTACTTTTTCCTAAAGACTGATTGTGCCATGTATAGAAAGGCCGGAAGTGATGAATAATTAAAACTGAACAAGGAATGCATAATAACCTTGCGTAATTACAAAAAACATACAAACATCTACATGCATGTGCCTGCAAAATTTAATACAAATTCATAGCATGCATTAAAAAGCCTTGCATCTAGAAAAGAAAGCATAATTTGCTGCGCACCAATCACCTTAGTTAATTATGATGGGGATGCACTCTTCCCTTAATTATTACCCTCTAGTCAAATCCCTCAAAAGATGTTTATTCCGTACTTTCCTCGTACCACCTGATATAGGCCAAAATGCAATTTATACAATTCATATGCGGCTGGAATTAACAAACAATCCATGCACTGCATCATCGAAACTTAATTACCTACGATAATAAAGAGTCTGTCATTTTGAAAACGAATTTGCACACGTATTTCTAAAGCGACAAGTTGAAAAACATGACTTTGGAGTAGAAAGTATTCAGTATACAGTCCTCTAGGAATGATCAAATACATTATGCAATAACTTCATAATCCACCTGCTAGATTGCAATTGTCCCTCTAAACTGATTTACAGAGGAATGTATACTGACCCCTTTCATAGTGATATCTCAAAATCACGTTGACTTGTGTCACTAGAAAGCACGTGCGTTACATTTAACGTAACAGGCGAACTGGGTCTGGCACAATGCGTAGCCCACGAAGAAACTGTTATCAAGATTTAATACCACTGTATTTTTTTGCGATAAACCCTGCAGGCAGTCTAGCCAAGCGATCGAGATTGTGAATTATGCCATATTAATAATTGGAGCGAATGGGCGGTCAATTTAGTGGTCTGGTGCACCTCCTGCCTGATAAAATCAACGGATTGCAGTATCAGTCATTCACTTCCGCCCATAGAATACGTATAACCGTACATTGGCCATTCACTCTTACTTTGGTCGCTTACCCTTCTTACATCAGTATAACTAGTATATGCATCTATATGCATCAGTATAACTAGTACTTACTAGTATAATGATATGCACACTTGTATGTATATCAGTACTGGTATGGTGACATTTGCATCCATACTGATCTGCAGTGCTGTTAAATAGGTGTCACTACTAGAATCAGTATGATATGGTGATGTCAGTATTAGCAACTAAGCAAGCCAGTACCTGTAGTGATTTTAGATGTTCAAAGCCAAAACAAGTGAATTTATTTGTCAATTACGTAAGAATTCAATACAGATTTGCTAAAATATACTGGTTACACCACTATTGACCAGTATGTCCCTTACTGATATCACTAAATAATTTATTAATATTAACACATATCAGTATATTTGTACTGATAGTACCACATTTTGGTTTTAGGTGAAAACGCCGAATACATTAGGCCGAATGTAAATTCGCCGAGCGGCGAAAACGCCGAAAGTAAAAATCCCAAACTCCAACAAAGCCGAAGGTAAAAATGACGAAATAATAAACCGCCGAAAATACGTGTTGAAGAACACCAAGATCCAGTTTTTGTGAAAACTTTGCCCCCGTACATGGCTTCCTTTGATTTAGTTTTTGTAAAGAAAGTTTACAATTTAAAAAAGTGGCTATAAGTAGTTTCTTCAATAATATTTATAGAAACACTTGCAAGAAAATTGGCAAGAAATTGACTCAAGAAAATCGAAATTCTAATTCTAGTTGACGCCATTAAAACTTAAAAAGTGTTCGAGTGTTTGAAACGTTTATTATTTTACGAGTATTTTATAACTAATTTGCGATGAAATAAAAATTCGAATTGATGCTTTTATTTGCATAATTGGCCTTTATTAAATTAATCGAAATTCACGTTCGAAACGAAGTTGCACGAAATTTTCAAAAAAAATTCGATTAATGCCGATTTTCTCTCCTCTACGGCCTAACATTCCCTTCCCTTGCATTCGGCGTTTTTACTTTCGGCATTTTAACATTTGGCGTTTTCACCGGATACCCCGAATTTTATACTGATACACAATATACTGATCTTTCCACCAGGCATATGCCTGGTTCGGTTGATTAGCAAGGGTAGGGCATGCAGAGGAATGAGAGTTACATGATCAGAGGGCTTTGTCAGCTTTCGAATTACGCATTGCCGACAGAACACACCAAGAAAAGCGAACAAAACCCTCTTTTGTAATTCGGCATTACAATTCGGGTATTCTCGCAGGATTACCATTAACAACATGCACGCAGAATCCCGTCCATGAATACGCCGCACAATGGGTGCTTTGTTCGCGATGATGGGTTCGACTCAATCGGAAATTTTTTTTTCTGGGTTGTTGATAGAACTAAGGAGCAGAAAGTCGATTTCTCAAAAGTGCAATTTTTCGGTGAAAGGAGCGTAGCATGCAGTTGGTCACTCGATCTTCGTGGATGGGCGAATTATTCGGCGTTTGGCAAGAAAAACCACGTGCTCTTTCCATCCCGAAAAAAAAATCCCGGAAACTGGGCTACACATGGGTAGCGTTCGGTGAATCGTGAAGGGAAAATGAATTGAAAGTTAACATTTTCGCCAGGCTAACATTGTGAGCGTTAATCGTGCCAATTAATACAATAAGGTGCACGCCATACATAATTATTTAAGTGTTGGCAAACGTTTTCGAAAGCCATCAATTAAAACATTATTTGATACGAATGCACGGCGCATTGTTTATTTGGGTGAATAGTAGCGACACCTAATGTACTTTCGATTGAAATTAGGCTAGACGTTTTACGTCCAAGCAAGCGAAGCAGGAAAGGAAAACAAGTTGAACGGCATTTTTAATATTTCATTCACGATTTTTCTCTTGCGAAGTGAATCCGCGGTGCAATTCGGACGATTGGCATCGAAAAATCCTTGAAATAGACTTTTACACAGATTGGCATAAAATTAGCATATAATGAACCAGTCAATTCCAGAATTTTCCAGGACTTAAACATCTTTTTTCCAAGACGAAATAAAATTACTTATTTACTGTTATTAAAATCGCATGCCCAAATACGTGCAACTACAGCCGCAGATGGTTGCAATATCAAAGTTGTCTGGCCACACTAGGTATTTTTTAATTAATGCAATTTTTTGCTAACTCATAGCTTTTTGGCAACTACTGTTTCCAAGGTGCCATTTACATGAACACAGGATTTTTGCAGAAAAATTCATTTGAAATGGAAATTTACAGGACTGAGGAAGAATTTAGGTACATTTCCATGATTGCCAAGGTCAAAAGTAGAAATCCAGTATAATGCTAGGATTTATGCCCTGGTAGACACCCTATTCACGTCAAAGTGTAGCTAAAGTAATATCCAAAGAGGTTAACTTTGATTGCTATATAACAGTTTCATTCCAATATAACGCATATGCATAGAATGGCTAAGCCATGAACAATAATATCAGATTATGATTAAGATGACTTATACACACACAAAAAAAAACATTGCGCTAAGGCAAATTACTTGTAGCCTATTTAACTTTCTAGTACGTGGATATGTTGCTCAATCCCAGACCCCAGTTCCTGAGGGAGTCCCTTCCCCAGGAACACCTTAAGTTCGCCCTTACTGGAGGCACAGGTTTGTTTGTTTTTAAGTTTTGTTAGGAGGTTTCAGCTTTGATAACTCTGAGGGTTCGCTGTTAACATGGAGAGGTTTCTTCTACTGTGTAGAGTTCTCACTTAAGGATGAGCCAAAAGCATGCCCACCATGCAGAAATATTACTGGCACTTCAAATACTCATCATAATTGCTCAATTTATTTTTACCAATGTATAATTGGTCGTCCACTAGTGGTTTCAACTTTGGTTTATAATTTCAAAATGTCCCGTTTATTTATACAAAAATGTAGAAATTTGAGAATACATGTTACGCGACCTCCTAAAACCGGGCCTCCCTGCATGGCAACCTCCTTCGAATTTTTTCTAATTTCTTGATTTTTTTTTGTAGAAATAAACGGGGCATTTTGAAATTATAAACCAAAGCTGAAACTAGTGGACGACCAATTCTACATTGGTAAAAATAAATTAAGCAAATATAATAAATATTTGAAGCAAAAATGTGTGAGTAATATTTCGGCATGGTGGGCATGCTTTTAGCTTATCCTTAATGGTACCGACTCACCAGGTCGTCAATAAAAACAATGTCAACAATAATTCAACCAAAGCTATATCCCTTCAATGACAGAGTGATATACATGTAAGAAAAAGTGCAATTTTAGGTACTGACATCCCTTAGTTTTTAGTAATTTTTCAGGAAGGAGAAAAAAGAATGCAGCTGATAGCTTTCTAAAAATTCCAATAATTTCGTCCATCAATCCGACCGATCAAACCTCCAGTCTGGGAGGCAGTTAACGGATAATTAGCTTCAAGGACATCGAAAAACATTCCCATTAGGGCTAAATTCCAACAAACTCAATGAATCGACTAACTGGCCTTTGATGGGCCATCAAAGTTTTAATTTAAGTGGTGTTTCGTGACGTCCATTCGAAATTCCTTGACGGAACAAGTTTTAACAGTCACTGTTTACACCCACGACAAAAACGAATTTTTATCTGCACTTCAGTCAGCTAAAAAACAACTAAATTTCACCCGATCTTGCAGCAAAGGAAGGATATCAAACAGTGACAAAAATGACACCCAGATACGTTGAAATTCTTCACACACACAAATTCGCAAAATCCGGAGCACAATTCTAGTCAAGTGTTCGAGATACAGTATCATTGGAAAATCAGTGTTGGTCAATACCCTCCCCTCACCCAATTACCCCTAGCATGGACAATTTGCAAATTTCGTTTTATAGTGGCATGAAGACGACACGGGGGGTTAAGGACGTTGCACTGTGCAAGGTGGTGTCCCCCGGTAGACAGTACAAAAAAAAACCGTTTAAATTCCGTGTAAAACAAATGAGGTCGGTGAACCCGACGACCTTGATTGCATTTCTTATTGGGCGAAATGTCGAAGCCCTTCTCCACAAACCCGCCACACCCGTTTCAGTGTAGGTGTAAATAATATCGGCCTGCGGCTCTGGTAGTTTAGGTTTTGCAGCGCACTTTAGTTAGCTAAATGCGCGACTTAATGGTATCGGTATTTAAATCATGGCTGTTTATTTTAAGTTATTTGACGCCGGTTGAACAGCGCATGAAATCGCCGAAGCCTAATTGCAGCCAGAACATAATGGAAGTAATAGAAAAAGTTACAGAAACCGTACATCATGAGACAGTAGTATGCAGAACTAATTACATGTAAACCAAAAACTAACCATGCAAGTTAGTACTCAAGCAATCACTAACAGCAACGTAAATTAAACGCTTGCCACACTTTATTGCCACTTTATACAGCAATGGGGCTGAGTTTGCAAAACGATCTCCAGGAAGATCCGGGAGTTTTATCATGTCAACTCTACCACCCTCCCACCCCCAACAAAATGGCTGATACTGTCAATGTTGGGCAAAATGACTGACACTGCCAATGTTGGGCAAAATGACCGACACTGCCAGTGCTGCAAAAAAATGGCTGACACTACCAATCTGCAAAGCTGTATACAGAGTGTAAACTGTACACGTTCAGTGTAACCCAGGCTCGTGCACAGATTTTCAAAACGGAAGGGTTTATTGGCTCAAGGATGAAGGACGGGAAGGGGGAGGCGGTTGGAGAAGTGAAAAATTTCAACAATTTTGGCGGTTTCTATGGTCATTTTCGATTGTTTTTTCCTGAATGGAGGGAATTTCAACCCCAAAATCCACCTCTTGCGCAAGCGGCATGGCCCTAAGGCATATGCATATCTATCTATACCAGAACATTGGATCGATGCAAGATAAGTCTGTCCGTGTCCAATATCAAGTTCCTAAAGTACACATGGTTCGATCAGAGCATCGACCATTAATATCACTAAAATATAACTACACTGGAGTGAATTGTCATGATGGACAAAATCTTGAATGTAAATTTCAGCTCCCGGATATCAAATGGCGCTCAGTTTATCGATATCCGATAAAAAAATGCATTTGAATTTTGCAAAATATAATACTAAAAACATGGATATCGTTGAATATACATGCACCTACACTCCTTCGCACAACCCCGTAGGAGGCCAACTTCAGACTTCCATATCAGTTTCAAAAAGGAATAATTTATGTTTATGACCCTAAGAGCATTTTGTCACAAATCCTAGTAATCCTTTTTTTTTGAACGGGTGCATTGATAAAAATACAGTAGTAATCTGATGATGGAGATAGGACAATATTGCCAGTACTGCATACATTAGGTTATAAAGTACAGTATGTGATGTGGGAGCCAAAACGTTGGTGCGTCAAGCAACATCCTCCCTTTCAGACGTTGGCAACTGCAGCAACGATTTGCGTTTTCAATCATCGATGCAGATTATGGCCGTATTTATGAGTAATAAAAATGGCGTAAGCCCTGCCATTAATTATGCTGGCTTGGCGACTGAGCTACGAGTGGAACTGAATAGAAGCAAACTCAATAATTCATATTCAAACACATTTGGAACTGGCATCTCGATTGTACGCATACTTATAGATAAATCAAACAAATATGCAGTTTTCAGGACAATGAGAATTCTAATGAAGTCAGTCTATCCTTAGAAATTGTTGAAAATATTGAGGATTAGCTTATTCGCATCACTGCCTGTATGCGGTAAGATTCCAAAAGAATCATAAAAGAAGTTCTTTGTATCCATCAAGAATGATTATGAATAGATATGCAAGGAACATGTTTTTATGAAATGCAATTGACAAGAACTCTCTGAAAATGTTGCTTAATTTTGCTAAGAAAGACCAAACTGAATTCCTACAATTTAGCCTAACTAATAAGAAAAGATCTACTGTCATGACAGTTCCAACTTCCAAGCAGAAATGTGTATTCCAGTTCTTTCATGCACATGTAAGCAACTCAAATTTGTTGGTTTTGGATGAAGGTGTTGAGAGATGATGGCTTACTTGATCAGTAGGGTCCACGAGCCCTTGGCAACAAAGCAGAATTGTGACTTCATATAATTAAACATTAACAAAAGCATCGATTATATTGACAAGAGGATTTTCAGGAAAAACATCTCGAGGCACATTAATTACCTTGAAGTATTTATTCTATTGGCAAAATACATACCAATCTTTCCAAAATCTCTTCAAATGATGGTAAGAAATTTATATTTATCCGTCACAGAATAACGTCCATTGAACTTTGAACAACAATTCCAACAAATACTTCTGTCCATTTACCACCCATCATCTTTGGTAGTACTGCAACGGCATTTGAGCAATTCAGGCCGACCCAAAAGGATGCCCACCAGGGCCACTATGCCAAATTACATTTTTACTTTAAATACTTATTATGATTGCTGAATTTAATTTCCCCCGTGTCGATTTGATTGTCTGCGCGAGTATGAACTAAACTTTGGAATTTTAAATTGTCCCGTTAACTGATAAATAATTTAAAAAGTTGAAATAAAAACACGTTATGCAACCTCCAATGCCCATCTCAGGAGGTTTCATTGGGGAAAAAAAACAGTTTTCGGCGGTAGCATAACGCATGGCAAGTTCATTTCATATTATTATATATAGATATAAACCGGACATTTTCAAATTATGAAAAATAACAAGACAATAGTGGAAATCAATTTTGCACGGCATAAAATAAATGCAGCGATTATAACACATATTTGCCGAAATTAAATCAGAAAAAAATTCCCTGACTTTATCAAACACGTTTTAATGGAATAAAATGGAAGCACAATTTACGAATCAGTTGCACAATTACAAATTACGAAGTCATTTGAGCTTATGGGCATTTAACTGACATTTCATCTGATCAAAATTTCCCTCACATTTGCATGAAAATCTGAAATGGACTTTTCCAGTTTGTTCCTACTTCCCTGAACATTCCAGGTTTTCCACGGGTCTCAGTGGGAACCCAGGCATGCTCGAGTCTTCCTTAATTTGGCTACCAGGCTGAGTTAACCTGAATACCTGCTAGTGTCACTCTGACAGAACAAATCTGCTGTCTCTGTCAAAGTGATCACTAACCAGCCCGTTGTAAAGGTCACATACAGTCCAGTTGGTTGACCAGATCGCTTATGTTAAAGGCGAGTGCAAAGGTTACTTGCATTTCGATGGGATGATTGGAATGCAAGATGACATAAGACAGGAGGAAAGAAAGGAATGGGCAGTCTTTGCCTGGTTTTGGAGGAGAGCAGTCCTGTGGCTGATAGGACGGACCCCAAGTTGAGGTGGCACTTAGTTGATGGTGGAACTGTGAAGTTATGTCTACTCGAATTTGGGAATGAGTTGTTGTACTGTAGAGCATGATTGGTGATATGAATATTCGGGAGCTCCGAATTGTACCTGTCTGAACAGAATAAACGCGACCTCTGCTACCAACCTCAGTGTGGAGATGGTGGAATTTTACAGTATTTACGATTGTTAGCTCAGACAAATTATCCAATTTTCAGGAGATGCTTCCAGAACGGCCGTTGGCATTTCCATCCTTGTCTCCACATCCCACGTCTGTCGCCATCCTCATCGAGTGTGACATGTCCCACAACCCTTGGGTTTTCCCCTGATGCCCCGAAGCACATCTTGGAGCGAATCCCATCGAGACTTAAGGGCTTACCAACGGCGTCAAAAAGTGACAGCAGCCGGGATGAGAAGTTTAATCAGGCGGGGAAACCGTTTTGATCAATATCGACCGGCGGGGGTTTTAGCATTCCAGATGCAATTGGCCTCGTGGTTATGTCTTCGTGTTGATGGATTCTGTAGCCATCCAATTTCGTTTATCCTTGCATTTCGAGACATGGTAGGGGCCCGCGCAGCATCCATCGCGCTACCATCCATCACCCCTACAAACGAGCAAATATTTGCCACTTTTATTTGCTGCGAAGGATTCATAAACCCGCATACGCGAAACGAGCAGTTTTTTTTTTGGCATTTCGATAAAGAACGGAACGAGGGAATGTTGGCATCTGCGTGCGGTAATGCCATGGCAGTCCGAGCAAACAGAAAGGAATCGACTCAATTATTATAATTAGGCCACAGTCCTAGGGTGGATCCTCGGACTCCTGCCGTGCTCACCGGTACATACATAGTAAAGAGAAATTCCCCTCTGCCGAAAACCGAAACGCCAATTTTTATGATTTTTTTACGATCGAGAACTACTCCATGCGCTCAGGAATTTAGGATCAGAAGAAAAAACGATGAATGTAAATGGAATAAATTGTACTTACATGTAGCTCTGCATTACGGCAGATATGAAAACTGCGGAAAAACTAGAATAAGTACATGTAGGCCTATGCCATAGTGATGTCTGAAAAAGTGAAATGTATAATAGCATCGAGATTTCAAGCAATAGCCTATATATTCACTTAAGACGTACTAGCACACTTAGGCATGTGCATGTAGTGCAAAAATGCATAAATAGTGCATCTAGAATTAACAATTCTGTGGCTGAGCCAAAAGCGTGCCCACCATGCAAAAAATGACTCACTTATTTTTGCTTTAAATACTTATCGTAATTGATAAATTTATTTTTCCCCAATGTAGAATCGGTAGCCTACTAGAGATCCAGCTTTGGTTTATAATTTCAAAAGCAAAAGTTTGAAGAAAACGTGGAGAAAAATTGGAAGTCATGCAGGGAAGCCCCGCTTTCGGTTTTTTTTTTTTTTTTCAATACTCTTTAACTTTTTAATATAAATAAACGGGCAATTTTGAAATAATAAACCAAAGCTGGATCCCATGCAGACGACGAGTTCTACATCGGGGAAAATAAATTTAGCAATAATAATCAGTAGGCTACTTTAAGCAAAAATACATTCTTTTGGCTCAGCCTTACGGAGTAACGATTTCATAACTTATGGACAACACGAATCAATCCCACTTTTAATTAACAGCGATTGGCGTGTGAGGATAAGCGTTTAGGGACGATTGCACCAAGGGTTTCCTTTGCATTGCCGTCGCTTAATGGACTTTAATGGCCCATTAACACTGAAGCACAAAATGCAACACACCCTCTAAATTGATTCTCCCGAATATCTTCCCGGTTTTCGACAAATTTCCGGACTTCGAACTTCCCTGATTTTTGGGACTTGATCGGGTGGAAAATGGCCAACGTTAATAACACTCCAACCAATTCATCCTGGAATTTTACCGATTCCCTCCGTGTAAAATACAGCCAGACATGTTCGGCAATTCCGCGAATCAATCTTGCGTTTTCCACGCCTGACGCCGCAGCAACCCATGCGCGAAGCCCGGATAAAATCCGGGATTTATGGCCAGGATTTGTCTTGTTTTTTGCCAGTTTCAAAATACTTCGTTTCTGGGAATTACCTCGATGCGAATCTTCGCGGACACGATGGCCTGCTTTCCAGAGGCTGGACTTCACGGTGGTCGTCTCGAAAATGTTAGCTGGATTAGAAAAAAAAAAAAAAAAAAAAAAACCTGGGGGGAAAAACATTTAAGCGTTTTTATTCCCATCATGAATTCTCGGCTTCATTTGAATTCGTCAATTGTTTTTCGGTTGGTTAAAGTATAGGGTCCAGGCATTCTAATGAACGCTGGACTGGTGAATCCAAGAAGATATTTTGAATTTTGCACATACAGTATATATGTACTTGCATGAGAGTACATAATTCAAACGACGGGTGGCAAAGGAGAATTAGCGTATAAAGCATATTGTAGAACAGCGTGGAAACGATAATATCAGCCAGCATGCATCTGGAATTGTAGATTTTTTTATATGGAGTAATAAAAATGTTAATATCACTTTGCTGAATCCATTAACTTGCCGCGGCCAGGCACTTCCCGGGGACAAAGTGAATTGCCACCATTTCAATTTTATAAAATTCGAAAATGCATGAACTATGCTGGCAATCGTACTTTTTTACGACTCCATAATCGTAAATTGCCAATTTTTTTTAATTCTCCGCCAGGACGCCATAAAGACATGACGCCATCGGTTGAGATTAACTCAAAGCGGATTACGCAGTTGGCTAAGGCTTCTACATAATCCTCATTAGGTGTGCAATTGCTGTGATTAATAGTCGCCAGGGTTTAGACTACTAACCACCACCAGGGTCGTTTCGAGAAGATCAGCTAAGTACTCATACTGTCAGCAAACGTTGCATGATATGGTAGCAGAGTAAAATCCATTTGCTGAATCATGCCTTTACCAGAAATTAACTGATCACTGATTTTGAAGTCAGAACATACCTATAGGTGCCACTTAATGCAATCAGGATAATGTTTTAAAAGTCACCAGGTCAATGCTATATTTTTCTTTTTTTTGAATGGGGATGAAGAGGACTTTGGGGCGGAGCAAGTATTGTTTTGATTTATACTTTAGGTATTCAATGTAAGGTCATACATATGTAAGGTTACGCGAGAACAAAAAAATTTCAACTTAATTGACTTTTCCAGTTTTTTTTAGCAAGTTTCCCTGACCACATCGCCTACATCATGCAAGGAATGCTTTATGATTTTAAGAAGGGGAATTCCCAATCTATACATGTTCTATTTATCTATGTCTTGACTCTGTATGGTGTTCACGCATTTGGAATTTCCTGGCTCACCCAAGCTTAGAACTGCAAAGGCAGTGAGAGCCGTTATAAATGGGATCATTTCGGGGAGCTCGTTTGGATGTTAAATGTCGGTCTGGGATGGAATTGAATGACGTCACCGTTAACATTCCCCGCAGACTGTTTCTGGCAGCCCATTTTCAATTTAAGACTGCCTCGAGAGCGTTTTCGAGTTACGGTCAGTTAACTTTATTAGCCCGCTCCCTTGTTTGATTGATCCAGAATGATTCCCATTCTGTTCATCGTCGTTTAATAGGAGGGAGAAGCAGCCAGCTAAAATAAACAAGTCGTGCGGGGGAATGCAGCACTGGGGGCAAAAGCAGCAGAGAAAACACTGGTGCAATGTGCATCTACATCAATAAAACCTGGAAAGTTCACTGAGCGAGCTAGCGTGAAGCTCATGAAAACCTAAACTGCAACCGTTTTGCAGCTGGGGTATGGATTGCCAGCTCATGGTTCATTAACGGTTCAACGGGGATTGGATGGAGACAGGAAGTCAGGAATGCCAGCTAAAGCAGAGATGCTCCTTTCAATCAAAATATCAGGTTTTCCAAATGTCAATTTCCAAGCTGAAAAAAGCTACTCCGACTCGGTGTCATTGGGCTCAACTTTTCAACATTTGCATCACGTATCGCATTGGAGCAGGTATTAATAAGATAATTATATTCGTTTCCTAACATCCCTAGTTGCAAAAAAGCTATGGCAAAACATCGACTGGATCAAAAACCAAACCGCAGTATTTTCGAAGCATACCCTGGTGGAAAGATCAATACAGTAGATATCAGTGCAAATATACTGATATTAGTAAAAAGTACTGATATCAGGCTAGTAGTCCCAAAAACCAGTATATAGTGACATCAGTATAAAATCATACCGATATTAGTAGAGATTCACATACTGATCTTTTCTCAAGGATAACGTTTGAAAATAAAAGACTATTAGAAATGCCAATTCTGAGAGGTTTTCAATATGTGCTCTAATTTGCCTTATTGCAAATAAACGGATTAATCAAGGGTGTTATAACAGTAATTGCAGGCCTATACAAAGATTTTACATGCATACTGTATGTAACCTATATTTTACAAATTTTATACCTGTAACTAGATAACAATATTTCTAGCTACATTTACATGTATATCTGTGGTATAGTGGTATAAATGCATTGTATGCTAATTGGTTTAAAAGTATACTGTATCAGGGTTCGCCTAAAAATAAAATTAATTTTTTTAACTTTTGTATAGATTTTTGAACCAATTTCACTGATCACTAAAAAATGCAATAATATGGCATGAAATTTGGAAATGCAAGGAATGTTATATATTTAAAAATATTTGTATAGATGCAGAACTAAGTGTGCAATATCTTCATGTTGGAGAACTAGCACCAGTGTCTAATTGATTTTGAACTGAAAATTCCATGATTTTCCACAACATTCTCAAGCAATTAAGATTAGTCGAAGCCATTTAAATTACACAATTACAGTAAATAAGATAAGACAACTTAAAACTTGAAGATGAGCAGTACATATAAAAGGAAATTCCTTCGAGGCGTATTTAAATGTTCTAACATTTCCAGTGAATAAATCAAAGGCAAATAATTCTGTGCATGTAATGCCTATATTATAGCTATTTCATGAACATGAAAAATGATGGCAAATGCAATATTGACATGTTGACTTTCCCTGATTTTTTTAAACAAATATAAATCACTTTCCCTAACAATTCCAAATTTTCAAGGTTGGGGAAATAATATTATTTCCAGATTTAGAAAAAAATAGTTCCCATCAAAATATTACGCTGATATTGTGGTTTTCATCATATCTGACAGTACAGTCACGCTCATTCCAGAGCAAATGCAAAGCAACAAGTGAAACTGCAAACGTACACTTTCAGTAAATTCCCTACAACCAAGTTTCAGGGCTTCATTTTGCATTTCAATGGCCAAAAACCAAAAACTTCCTTCGGGGTCCCTAACCAGATCTTTAGCAAAATGATTGATACTGAGTGCCCAGTGGTTACGTCTTGAAATTTTCACCTATAAGCATGTTCCAACCCGTGGTGGTCCTTCAACGGATTACGCTCATTTCCTTAGATAAACAAGATGCTGTCTAGAAATCCCTGCCAGCCAGGCGGTTTAAATCCCAGCGTTACACTGAGCCCATCCCCTCTTAAGCTGAGTGCATTAATATTCATGATACTTTGCTGGAATGGGTCTCGGTTGACTTACACGATGAAATGCGGGCGTTCGCTCCGTTGAAATCCGTATTTATATTCCGTAAACACGAATTCAGACACACAAAAAATATCCCGAATGTGACTCATCCAGCCTTCCATGAATGCAAAAAAGTTCCCTGTGTGAGAGCTGCTGCAAGCTGGAGAACACCCTCGCGAGAGCTTGACTGCTGTGAATTTCGAGGAAAAAAAGGAAAAAGGGGGAAAAAGCCGGGTCGACGGATTCACAAAGGGGTTATTTTTTTCTGAAAAGTTGCAGTTTGTGTATATTTTGGAGATCTTTGGTTACAGACCCGCTTTTGCTTACAGCCATGGAAGGAAAGGCATAAACAAGGATGCTACTGGCTCACCTTTTATTTTATTCATTTTTCCCCGAATTTTTCATCTGTCCAACGCCATTTTTCATCAGGACTGGAATGATGAGTAGACGATTTATTAATAATAGGCCTACCGATAATACTGATACAACAGTCTGATAAACTAGAACAATAACAGCATCAAATACTGACATTATTACTCCAAATTTATCCGAAATTTGGATACTGCATGAGGCAAAATAACTTGGTACATTGTGAAAAACTGAGGTTAAAAATGAACACATTCAAAGATGCTAGCATTTCTTAATTCAACCTTAACATCAATTGCATAAATGTTTATGGTGTAAACCGAAAACACAGCTATGAAATTTGATTTGTTAGATACCTTAACTGGGTTATTGGAAATAAATACCCAAATCAATAGAAACATTCCAAATTGTTATTTTGAAGCACAATGCCACTAATTTATAATGTACATGTGTCTGGATATGCTGAATTTACGAAAACATATATTTATTAAACAAAAATATCAGTACGTGTCTTTCAGATCGTATTTTTCACGACGATAAACAAGAGATAGATCAAGGGTTTGTTGAACGCTTCCTGTTCCGTAAAGAGAAGTCACTCAGTGGCAATCTTTTTCACAAAACGACGATCAGTTAACGTCTCCAAGTGACGTCATTTTTTAAAGAAACAACCATATGATAACGTTCTATTAATTTCAAGGTCGAAGGCCCTAAACCGACGTCACAAATTTGCCTTCATTTCATATGGAAATAGGACGGCTCATGCGTTAGGGACATTATGACATCAGTTTTTGGCAAATATTCCAATCAAAGCGATTTTCATTTACACCATTTATGCTAAATAGAACGATAAAGAAAATGAGGGTTGGGGTTCCAATTCGGAAATAGGGGGTCAAAAAAAGTAGTTTCCAGATGGACGACCTAAAGTGTCCATAGTTTCCTCCGATTAATGAAGTGGTTTTCCAGTCAAAATGTATCCAACTGAGACGTTCTGATTCGCGTCCCTGCTAATGACGTCATATGAATATTACCATGCTCATCATAGAAGCGTAGAGGTAAGAAAAGCTTTGAGAAATCCAGTTTATCTTCAGGGGATATAAAAATAGCGAAGTCGAACGTTCGCTATAAATCAGTAGGGAGAATTGCAAAATAAGACATGAATTACGCGCATCTAAAGCTGCAATTAACAATTTAAGCCAGTCGAAATCCGGCAACTCGTAAAGGGGAAATTTAATTTAGCAGAACGCATCTTTACGTTTATGGGCCCTGTGGTACAACCACATGCTCATATTTCAGTGAGATTGATCCGAAACATTCAGAACTCAACACCAGTTCAACGGACTCGCATACCCTGGTGGAAAGATCAGTATAATCATTACAGCAGATATCAGTACAAATATATTAATAATATACTGATATTAATAAAAACAT
>JAQIXS010000865.1:0-37470 GCA_034700785.1 Rossiulus vilnensis | reverse complement strand
ACAACACAACCTTTCGCGTACTGCCCAATGAATCACAACCAATTTCACAGCTAGATGGCGTCTCACGTCTGTGACCGCAATCGGAATTTTTTGTCTGCATGCTTTCTGCTACACCTTTGCTGGTGTCACTCAACTTGACTCAAGGTTACCTTGGGTGTCACTCGTGTGAGTGATTAATGTAGTAATGTGTCCTACCAAAACAGTAGGCTCTAGTACTATTGATGGCGATAACAGAAACTCGTTTTACGTGCCCATGCCAATCGCTACGGTTATCGTTTGTCAAAAATGTGGTCATCTTTCAAACTCAATACCTGGCTCTAGGCTCAGTATCGACACAGCGCATTCAGCGAGAAAGCTGCATACGGTTTTTGTTGAAGTAACAGCGCTTTTAAAAACGAACTATCTGTGCCGTGAGTGTGGATTATTGAAATTCAAATTCCACGAAAAAAAACATTCAAATTTATTGAATTTTTCAAAATAATAAAATTGTGCAGTGCATTTATTCGACGCATTCGACTTTTCAAGTCCTAAGATTTTAAATACAAATGTTTACAATTAGATCGGTGAAACAAGAGATATGCAATAAGTCTTATCTATGACCTTAGTTCTCACCTTGATGTTTTTTTGAGTAGGTCTATAAGCGAAAGTCCAAAAATTTCCTATAGTCCAGGCTAATGTTTTTCGTGACGTACTCTTGTACTTATTACAGTGTTTAATCTTTTTCCTACTTCATGTATGAATAACAACGTAAAATGAGACGTCTATTTATGGTAGTGCAAAACAAACTTTAGGTACCAAGAAAATAAATATATGCCCAGCCAAACACGCATTATATGGCAGGTTTAAACTTGTATCTTGCATGACTGGGCTGTACGAAGGCGATGCTGTGGCGACGACGATCAATCAGTCACTGGGTTTGCTTTTGCTAGTTTCTGAGCTGGCAGCAAAAATAAATTGGTACAGATTTGGTTTATTCTGCCGATGTCTATGGCCGTTTGATTAGCCGAACAATGAGTATAATGCTCATGATAATTTGTTATTTGTTTTGTCTACATAAGCACTGCCACCATGCAAAAAATAACTTGCACATTTTTGCTTCAAATACTTATCAAAAGTGCTAAAATCAATAGTAGTTTTCTAAATTGAAAATTAGTCATCCAGGACGGTGATTTCAGAATTTGCGCAATGCATGGTTGCCGTGTAAAGAAGCCCCTTTTTGGGCGTTCGCGTAAATTTTAGTTCAAATTTCTTAATGTTTTCGTAAAAATGAACCAGACATTTTGAAATTATAAACCCAAGATGAAACTCTGGTGGAAAAATAATTCAACTTTGGGGCAAATAAATTCAGCAATTGTAATACGTATTTGAAGCAAAAATGTACAAGTGACCCAAGGTCGACCCAAAAGGATGCCCACTTTGCGAAACAAATTGCTGCCACATTTTTGCCTTAAATACCCCTTGCCTATAGAATTGCTCGCCCACTAGGATCCGCGTTTTTATTATTATTATTTGAAAATGTCTAGTTTGTGTATCAAAAATTGAACAATTAAAACAAAAACATGATGTAACCTTCTAAAAACCTTTTCCCTGAGATGCAACCTTACTCTAATGTTTACAACGTGTTTTTTTTAATTTCATCTTCATTTATTAATTTTTTGAATGTAATACGCAGTTTTGTTTCAATTACTTGTTATCAGTGATAAAGTTATCCCTTACCGTCAACTTCTCTTCCAGGTGAGTGCTATGGCGGCCAAATAGGCAAATGATTCGAATAGCTATTAAATCAACGACAACAACATAAGGTATTACTATATGTCAATTGTATTTACCATAAAATTAACATTCTGGCATGTTTAAGGTGACGCCAAGCGGTTTCTTCGATTCAATTCAATTAAAATAAAAAATGAAATTATTTTTGACTTAAAAATAATTGGTGGAATACATATTGAAGGACATACAATTTTTCATCTATTTTAAAAAATCAGCTCATTCGTTTATTTAAATTGAGAGGTATTTGTATACCGCTTACCATATAGCACTATAGCAAGATGCAATAAATAAAGTTGCTTTCATCTGCTACTATACGAACATATTCTGAATCAATCTTAACAATGGACAAGTTCACACATTCTCTAGCAACTGTTCTGAGAATTAGCCACTGTAACTTTCTTAACGCAGGTGTAGAACTGCTATCTATTGCAATCTAAACGCACGATACATGGTACATTATTCTTTAATAATTTTTAACTAATTGTATAATTTATCTAAAGATGATAATGCATTTTTTCTTTAATTACGTAATAGTGTTCCACTTTGTCAATGGAATTTACATGTATTTATCAGTTTATCGTCAAGGGCTAAAGGTAACAAATTGTAAACTTGTTTTAAATGTTGGAGCAGGATGAGGGCGTGCGTGATTTCGGCTCACAAGATCGTTTGAGGTAATTTGTGATGATTTCATGATAACAAAATGAAAACGGTTATTTGGATGGGTCAGTTAGGGAAATAAAAATGGTAATTAAGAAGCGTTAACTAGGGATTAGAGCTAGTAAAAGTAATTCCACATCCATTAAATTACATGTTGTGCAAGGTATAAGCCTCTGGCCTACCCAACTCGTAGTTTATTGTTAATACAGACCTATAGTTCATACACATACAATACAAAGAGTAGTAAGTTAACATTTGTAACAAGCATGTAATTAATTACAACAAAAAATTATACCGATGTTAAGATATTGTTGATTGACAGTAGGTAGGATCAACTTTCAAGGATTTGCAGGGCTTTCAAAAATAACAATATGAAATCATAATTTAAAAAGTAAGTAGTGGAAGAGAAATCGTCGCACATCATATTAATCAATTATGAAATAAAATGCAAATATAGATACATTCTTCAGAGAAGCTCGCGATTTAAATAAAGCATTTACTTAAACCGCTACCCAGGCCAAGGCTATGGTCAGGTGGTCTCTAAAATTATTTGGATTTACCCCTAAAATAATGTTTATTATTAAATGTTAAGAAGCTGGCTATGGTAACACATTTCTGCATATTTTATGCAGCGTTCAAGAAGTTGACTTCTCCAATCAAAATTTAACGTGTTCGAAGTTAAATTACTTCCGTGTACTTACATGTAAAACAAAAAAGCGGTCCTGGAATGAATAATGAGCACGAAGTTTTACTATGTCATTTTAATTTGGATTAGTAGCCATATACACAATGAAATACTGTTTAAAAAAGTCGACGTTTCTTGCGACATAAAACGCCATATATTCTGGTGAAGATCAATGAATTAAGTACATTGTATTAAATTATGGCATACATCCTCCTGCAACGGGCATTTTCCTGTTGACATCGGTGTTGAAGTAAATACATATATGAAGTTAAGTACTTGGACCTCTCCAATCCGTACAATTAATAAAATAAACATGGTTGTGAATAATTCCACGCATCGTTTGCCACGCTCAAGTTGTAATCTTATTAAGTTGAATTTGGACAATTTCAGAACGATATAATGTTTTTTCTCTCGAAAACGTGGCTGAACATCACTGATGATAACACCTGAAATAAACCAGATATGTATAATTATTAAATCCAGTTAACACAAGTTTTAAGCATAAAATGAACAGCTCGTCTTTTTTAATATTATATTTGATATCATGTTCATAAAGAAGCGTTTGACTAACCCTTAATGAAGACAAGCTTAATTTGGCTTAAACTCCAAATTGCCTTATTAGTATACATGGATGTATAATGATTCTCATTAGTGCATCTTTCAGAAAATAATTAAAGCTTGTAATTATGACACCAACTAAAAGGTTGGATTTCAGTTTGGCGTATACAATAATTAATAGAAGGCAGTTCACATGCGCCTTCTGAAGATACTTTTTCAACAATTTCATAATCAGGAAGATGGAAAAGCTTTAGTACAATTTCTGTATTTGTTCGATATTCTTGCGTCATGCATTCAAATTTTATTATTAACTGCTCCTTTATAACATTCTAATACCAGAGACCAGTGATTGTCCTAGATTTTGAGGATGGTAAAGTGAATACTTGTTTACGCAATTTTAACTCCAATGATGTTGTAATAAATAGTAATACGAATACCCTTTTTGATTTCTACTATAGACTTTCAGGTCGATTCCAGTAAGAGTAACCTGGCCAGACTGTAATAAGTACTGGTATCCTCACTTAAGGATGCTTGCCCAAAATGTCGATGCGGCACTAAAAACCCTTGTATGTTTTATTAACTTTCTGGTGTTCTTTAGCAGCACTTGCACCATTTAGTAGGCCTACTACGAGTTTTTGATTGTTTTTTTATTGCGTCACTATCTAATGAAATTTTGCTTCGACTCATTATTTCACTCATTCTGGAGTATAGCAATCTTAGCATGTATCGATTAGAATCGATGAACCAATTCTTTATTAGCTTAATTTTCACTAATTTTTATCGTGGTGGCATTCACTTAAGAGCGTTGATGTGGTCGAACGTTTAATAATTCCTAAACGCGCACAGAAATTAGCATTTTTTTGCATTTGGTTTATTCTTGACTAATTATGCAAAGTGAAACAACTAGCTATTTTCCTTTTCTTGTTCTACATTTAAAGTCACCAAAATTATATTTTTATCATAACGCGCTATTAAGAACATATTACTCACAGCAGAGCTGATCAGCAATGGTCAGCAAAGTGATTGGCATTGAAGAGGATGCAAATATCCTTGGTTGTAACATCTTTCCAGGCAACTACGACTGCGTTTGCTGGGTTCTGGTATTATTACGTCTCTATGCCTGCTTCTGAGCAATTGGGGCCATCCGATCCGACGGGCCTCAGGACCTCTTGAATGACTTTTAGCTAACGCCTCGTCCTCTGAAGAATAACCGTTTTCGTCTTCTTGTATCGTCTCTGGAGCTTCAGCCGATGGTATATAATCCTCTCTACCTTTTGGGATACTTTCTGACTTTACTGATAATAATCCTCCGGATAAAACCCATTTCCGACAGGGCTCCCACTCGTCGAAATCACCATCGTCTTCCAGCGATTCTAGAATAAAAAATGGTTTAAACATTATTTAAAGGACATACATGTACATGTATTAAAGTTTATGCGTTAAATCTAAGTTTATGCGTTAAATCTACAAATGAAATGAATTTTTTGAAGTACTTTTTTCTTTTCTTTTAGAAAGCATAAAAATTGAAGATCACAGTGACAATAAGTAAGTGCTGTTCGCTTTAAAATAAGCTTACGAAGCTGTTTTCCTTTGAAAGAGAGAGAAGAAAAATAGGATAAGTCTCTTGATAATATATTTTAATGAGTTATTATATCGAAATGTATGAGGAACCAACGATGCCGATTTTAATGGGTTTGGGCGACTTTTACTAATCATTATATGTTTCGAAATGTTTATCTCATTATATCAAGAGCTATTTGCATAATGGGCAATGAGCCTAATTGCCTGTTAAAAATTAGCTAGCTTTTATCCTACTAGAATTAATGATAAAAATGAAATTTTATAGAATAAAACTGGCGTTAAACGATCGTTTTATTTATGTTATTTAATCGGAAAGAAAATTAAACTCTGTTTCTGATTTATTAATATTAAACTGTATATATACTTGTTGGTTATTAACTTGCAAAATTAGGTTCTTGAAATTTTAGCTCTAATGAATAAAATGTAAGCTCCCTGAGGCAATTGTTAATACGTTGAATTTAGAGAAACAAATATTCCGAATTCTGCTCATTCGAGCTTATTATAAAACATTTTTGACGTGTTTTTTTCAAAGTGTAGATATTAAAATTACCCGTTTACATAAAAATATGCTCATTTATATACTGCGAATGATGCATTTTCAGATAAAGATTGCAGAAAAATAATTCATACTTTGTGCCATCTCTGTGTTAACAGGATTGGACAGTGTGCAACGAACAAAAATGAATTAATTTGGTGACGTGGTTTCTGCCAGGTTGTTAAACTGAATAAAAGATGAAAAATGACGTCCTTTGGGACCTTGCGTCGAGCGGCGCCTCTAGCTCAAAAACAAAACAAGTACATGTACTTCCACAACACAGTCGAATACTGCATGTGGAGACATAAATTTGAATAAACGCTGTACTTGAGATTTTTCGGATATCGTACGTGTTACTTAAAATAGTTAGGGTTGTTTCTTTTTTAAATTTTTTTCTTCTTTAAAATATATTATCAGATACAGTTGAGAGGTTAGGTTTGAATTAAAAATACATGCATAAATTTTAGAATTTAAGACACAAACAAAAAATTTCTTATTTTGTTTTATTATCTAGGAATTATTGTTATCCACACCCATCTCGTGTTGCGTGTATTTTGTTTTATTTATGAGACCACTTTCTCCGAAAATTGTCTGTTACATCAATTTTAATAGGCCTATTACAATTTATGTATAAGTAAATTGGGCAATTGAATTTCTGTAAAAAAAAATATGATAATTCTACATGCTCGTAAAATATTGTCAAAATACATTTCGCCTTCCTCAATGTCTCATACATCCCCAGTGATGTCTATGGGGGTGTACCAATTTTATTTTTCTTATGATTCTTAGGCGAAAATTTTGAAAAATTGAGTTGCAAATACGGGATTTTAGCCTCAACATTTTATAAATATTTGCCATTATTCAAAGAAACGCCGTAGGATCTAAGCAAGAAAATCGTATTTATATACCTGTATGAAATTATGGACTGCTTTTGGCCGTCTGGGGGGTGTGGGGTTAAAACGTAGGGCCTACCCCGATTCCCTTTCCCCCCCTTGGGTGCGCCACTAATCAGTGGGTATTGGCGCCGATTTGGCGTGACATTCTTTATGAGAAAAGGCATGATCTGTACATGTATAAGCTAAATAGTTCTGATTGGTTAAGGCTCAGTCTAATCTTTTGTTGATCCGACTATAGTTATTTTATAGTCGATGTACCTGCTTATGCTAAAACACATTGGTATGTCTATCATTCTTTATTAGTATGTGCCAAAATCCTAGGCTCCTATTGTCTATTTACCTTGCGTTTCTGAGAAATTGCTTTCTGGTATGTGACCCTTGTCACTCTTACCAGCGTAATTGCCCAAAAGCAGGTAGTTGTGAAAGACTAAAAGGAAATCCAGATTCCAGCCCAATTTACACCGTTTTTGAATCTAGTGCTACGTTTGGCATCGTGCATATACTCTGCGATTTATTCGACGACCTCTCTTTGGCCCTAGTTATACATGATTATTTGTGGGTTAAATTGGATGCATTCGCCCCTTGCTTGGTGGTATATGAGGCGTTGTTCCAAGATAAGACACGTGTTTCTGGATGAGACAACTATGTGAGTAACATAAATAAGCTTTCAAAACACGTAATTAATTCTGCAAAAGCGTAGCACGTACGTTTACTTTACAGTAAGCTGCCTTTTTATAAGCTCATTTCAAAGTCATGAACTTTGAAGCATAGGCGATGAAAATTTTACGTTATGAAACATAATGAGACCACTGTTTTTCTTAACGTACTCAGATGCATCGAAGTCAATTTATTATCAGAAGGGATTATTTGCTAGGGGCTCTGTTTATGCACTTAAATCCCCTTTTATGCACGCTTCAGCGAGTTCTTAGAGCCAGTACTGCAAACAGGGCAGATGTATTAAGTTAAAAAGTTGCATCATTTTCGTCAAATTCTTCATGTCAACAGACATTGGGTCTTCAGACAATGACTGACATCATCTGTTTGTAAATAACGCAATATTCAAGATTTCAAGCCGTGCCTCTTGACTAGTATACGGCGATAAAAATAATACATGTAGCCTATGTCGTCCTATAAGTAAATGTTTTATTCTTCATGTTTAAATACAGCAATAGTAGGTCTACTCGGTTTTTTTTTCCTATTTTTTAATCAGTACCAGCCACAACATTTATAGCACAATGCCTCTCTTCAGTTATTGTGAATCAAACGAAACAGTCTGAAGATAATATTGTTTTAAGCTAACATATGTGTTTTTATCAGAAGACTTGAGTTCAGTTTTCAATTCTGAAAATAAATTTGAAAATATTTTTTTTTGCTTCACACGAGTTTTCTCGTACCGCTTAGGACCTCCATTGAACGTCTTATAATAAACACTGTAATTAATGATTTATGGAAGGCATGTGTTATCACGCTGTTGTTATTTAAACAACACATTACATTATCATTGTCGTAAAATGTTGGTATTTCATTGTAAACCTTAGGTATAGTATGTTTTGACATTTCTTTTCCTTTTTTTGTATGAGACGCCTGGAGCCACATACATCACTGTTAATCCAAACGCATCTCTGTTTCCGTGCAAAGAATATGAATCAGTTCTAATTGGTATATTACTAACCCTGCATGCATCAAGTGTTGTTTACTACTTCTAATTACATGTCATATTTGACTCATATGGGAATATATGGCGCTAAAGACAGGCGATATATCAACACATTTTGGATTTATTATTGCACGGATTCTCACCTGAGGCACTTGGCAACAAGTCATTTTGTATATGTTGCACGTGCCATCATAACTCATGTTAGAATGATGTTAGTGCTATCATTTGATTAACTGGAAGCTAGCATATTACTTAACAAATATAACAAATAAGTTGCTTGAGTAATGGACACTAGAAGTACGTCATACAGGATGTTATCCCTGTCACATTCCTTTTCTTTCAATTAGAAATCACGGCAATTGTGACACCAACATGGCTGATCCTGATCTTATTTATGAAGCAAAAGTGCAACTGCTTTTATCAAACTTAATAAAAGCTAGATTTCCTAGGCTAATACTCCAGAATTTTGATCTATGCCACCAATTTTCACTATGAAATGCAAAAATGAATGTCAACTTCAGCAAGAATGAAATTATTAGAAATCATCTTATCCTTAATCTTTACAAATCTCACCTGTCATTTCGATATTGAGGAAAGTATGCATTTAGACAACGAAATTCTTCTAAATGTATCCTGAGACTCCAAAACGTATTGATAATCGCTTTTGTAATTTAATATAAATGCTTTCAGGTTAAAGGCAAACTGCGTAAGCTGAATTCCCATTGATCTAATAATGCTTGATTCACATAAGAGTCGGCGAAACAAGTAATAAAATTGCAAATTTACTACCGTTAAGTAAAATGAAAAGTTTGTAATGCCCGCACGTTACAGTTTCGGATTCAATTATTGATGGTTAATATACTAGCTTTCATGCATTTCTTGAACTTATGGTATTATGCATAACTGATACGAAGATGTTAAACGTTCATTTAAAAATGCAGATACACTATATGAAATGCAATATAATCTAACGGAAAAAACAACAATGTACTTTAAAGTACATGAACATGTTTATGGAGTCTTTTAGTAATTAAGACAAAAGAACCATAGTACAATCAGCATAATTATAATAAGAATTATTTAAAATTATGCAATTTGTTTGCCTAAGAACGCTTACGCTTATTATGGTTTTCATAATATGATGTACCATTTTAAGGCCTGAATACAATCTTCTTGTAAAATTTAACGTTAGCTGACATTACATTTACCGGTAATGAGAGACTATTCAAAATCTTTTTTTTAAAATTTGAAATGAGTTTTGAAATTTCTTCAATGGTCTTGGAAATTTGTGATGCAGGTTTCGTAAACGCCATTAAACAGGCTTTCGATCACAACAAATGCACGTTTTTTAATATAATATAAAAATATAAATGTGAAACAAAGAATAAGGACCGTTAATTGGTCATGTAATGTTTATTATTTTTTGTGGGTGTGGCCATGATAACATACGCTCGCTCGCAATTGTGCATGTGAATTTTAATGCCTCTACCAATTGACCTAATTTTATTAGCCATTTCCAATCAAGTGGATGGTCTAGTTGTGTGTAACGGATGAAACCTCATTTCCTATTGCTTTTTCTGCTAATTAACATGGTTAATTTTCATTATTTACTCGACATGCAGACATAAGTTCAGTAAATAGAAATTAGAAACTAAGGCTGTTACTAATAAAGTGGTCGACAGTTCGGTTCAATCAGTTACGAATACAGTCGTGTGTTGCACAAGTATAACACAGATCAAAGTACATTTCTAATTGCAGTAAACTTTACATCCTAGCTCAGTTTATTCCATGCATGCGATATCATTCATTACCTTTATCAGGTATTTACAAATGCCTGTTAAAAATTCATTTCTGTATGTATTCTATGCTGTAATTATTGCACGCCATACATTTGGAAGTCACCTTTGTTCATAACGTTCGTTGACTATTCAAAAAACGCAAGCAATGACATACAGTATATTTTTACCATGAGGTAGCTAAACGCATATGGATGTTCGTGAATAAATTATTTATTATCAGAACAAAATAACTTTTTTCATTTTTAGTGTATGCTAAATGAAAGCTTAACTCAGGATTTTCATTACAATGAACTAGTTATGGTTGTCTGTGGATTAATTAGTGTTTTCTGGTTGCCCGGGCCTCATCGAGTTCGCAATTTACTTTTGAAAATCCACGTGCTAATTCGGTAAGTACAATATTTATCCTTTGTCTTATCTGAACATCGCATTCTAAATGGTTAATATACTGATTCCAAATACATGTATATGAATTAGCCATAGGCTAAAATTTAAGGATCAGCTTGTAGGTTATCGCAAAGAGATCCATGTAAAACATAATGACACGAGAGCCTTCTTGTTCTGCTTGTACACAAAACCCTGATGATTTCTTTACTTGTTTATTTATTCCAAGACGAAAGTTTCGTGAATCTTTCAACCTTGCTTTAATGTTGGGGTTTTACAATGTCAATATATAATGTATGTGCATGCAAATGCGTAGGCCTATGTGTTAGAAAAATGTTAACATTTGAGACATACTTACTGTTGATAATAGGAAGTACATAGTACATGTGGCTCAATATTTTTCACGTTTTCTCAACAACATGGTTAATTAAGTTCCTAAATATTTTAGGCCGAATCAGCTTGCTCACCTTATGACCTTTATTTAAGCCCATATACATATAAAAAATAAAAAATCCACTAATATGTGTATATTTTTTGCGTTTTATGAGAAATAATAATCATGATCAAGTACCTTTCTTCATTAAAGTTTAGCAGCAATGTTTTTAGAATCAATAAGAAGATAACATTACAGTAAAGGTCCCCTGACAATTTACATTCTATAATATTTCCCATCGTGATTTCATCATACAGTGCAGAATCATACATGTGCAAAAAACAATTTTGTAATAATAACGTAAGTGAACTTGCAAGCTGCAGCCCACCTGACCTAGTCTAGATCCAATCAGATTGGCTTCTTGTTATCAGTCCTTAATATTTGATCACTTTATTCCGAAAAGCTTTTACGTTTCTTAAATAAATATTACATTTTTATCTTTTCCCTACGCTTACATGGCTTGAATTTCGCGTAAAAAAGCGAAGGTTTTTCATGTACAAAATACAGCACTTATTTATTCACTATACGTTTGATTTTCCAAGGAATTTGACTATCTAAAATAGCTAATGTACGCTCCCGACTACCCCGGATAACCGGAAAACTGTCTAGATTTTGGGCGTGGGATTTAATTGCAGTGTTCTTGTTATGTAAGCTTTGTAGGAAGAAATACTTGTAGATCGACCAATAATATCTCCGTTTATGCGTGAGTGTCTTTAAACTTGCCTGTTTTAGGATCATGTTTGTGACAGGGAAGCCAAATCTTTGATATTAGTTTCCTAATGGTGATATTGAAAGACGGTTGCCCTGCAGTTATTTCGCAACCCGGTATCAGAAATGCATTAGCATGACAGGAATGAATATAATAGAATCTGATAATGTAATTACTGGAATGCAGGTAAAATGCACATACTAAGCTCAATGGAAATTGGGTGCATAGGCCCACGTCTATATGTATTCATGCATGTTGACACATGCTGCTCTCGAGAATAACTAGAGAACTTTGGGCATATACAGAGTTAAAGGTTTGTAATTGCATTAGTACATTTTGATAGGCTTCTAAAAAGACATTTTAACAATGGCGAATTTAACATGAAGAGTGTGGTTCATGTCTCGTTGAAAGCCCTTTCACAATTTGATTTAGTACTGTGATTCGTTAATGTTGAAAAAGTATTAATTCTATAAACACAAAATATCGAGTTTTAAACAATTTATAATCATTTTTAATGAAAATCTGGCTGAAATCCCTCATTTGTGATAAAGTTTTTGAACAAAATGTAACTATGGAGTTACCTTGGACTATGTGACTATGAAGTTAACAATGGAGTTAGCATATAAATGATGAAGTATTTTCTCTTCAGGCAAAATGCTTCATTTTTAAATGCATACATGTACATGTAAACAAGGGCCGTGCACAGCATATATATATATATATAGGTTTGTAATTGCATTAGTATTTTCTCTTCAGGCAAAATGCTTCATTTTTAAATACATGTTCATGCACATGTATGCTGTGCACGGCCCTTGTTTACATGTACATGTATGTATTTAAAAATGAAGCATTTTGCCTGAAGAGAAAATACTTCGTCATTTATATGCTAATTTATTCTTGCCTGCTTTGATGCTTAGCTCTTTATCTCAAAACGGTTTAACGACAAGACCCATTTGCAAAATCATGGCAAAAGATCAATGATGCTATTATCTCTAAGCGTATTCACCAGGGAAATGCGACAGGAAGCTTTCTAGGGAGATATACTTGGAGATCAACCAATAGTAAACAAATGCATGAAATAATGCTATATAATGAAAAATGAAATACTATACCCGTTAATTATTTAGCAAAATACATGTAATGCATAACGAATGATTGCCTCCCGTAGTACAATTTTGTTCAAATAAAGATTTTATCAGACAAAATAAATCCTAATAATGCACATAGACAACACAGTTTGAGACAGCTACATGTTTAAATGGAAACGTTTTGGTGGCATTTTAAAAATATTATAGTACATGTGAATGTACATTTAACAAGATAAAAACAGCTTAATAAATAGTTTGATTTAGTGGTGTCATCTTTTTAATGCAGTACTCATTTTAAGTACGCGAAATCCATACTTAAGAATTTTTGATTTTCTGATTTTCTGAAGTTCTGAAATACATGAATAAATTTTTATGGCCTTTAAGCTTAGAAATTATAATGATATAATTAAACAGGGTCCATAGAGGGAAACCTCAGCTTCCGTATTTAATAAGTATGAATTTGATCCAACTATTTCACCACTTACCGTTGGTTGGGATTTGAATTTAATTCATTTTGATTAGGCAGCGTAGTTATTAGGGCGAGTTTAATATTACAATGCAAGCAAACATGAGATAACAGAACCATTTGGAATTGAAATCATGTTCCCCGCGGCATGGTGGTAGTACAAGTAGCATTAATGAAAAAATCGTCTTATTACAAAATGGCGTAGGCTTGCATCAATTTCAATCATTTCTTGTAAACATTTAAAGTACTGTTTGAAAACATGGCATTTAAAGCATTGTCATCCATTTATATAGCAGATTTATTTTGTCAGATCTGTAGATGTAACAACGCTTGAACTAGGCATAATATGCACCACTACTAGTACTAGAGTAAGTGCACTGATGTACAAAATATGGGGAGCAAATAGTTTTCAAAACCTCAAACATGCTTGAATAAACTCTGTTACGCTTTTTATATCGTTGGTTGTTAATTACATTGCACTGCAACAATTGCACTTTCTGAAAGATGTTAGGTAGTTTTATTAGCACTTCTTTAAAGATTCTTTGCCACACATCTTCGCAATGCAATCACGTTTTCACCAAATGGGTCTGCTGATTTACTACCGACGCGTCATTAAGTATGTTTAGTTGTGCTTAATTCCGGTGTGAAACGGTTCAGCGTGCGTATGTTGAAATGATTGACTTTTATTTATTGTGTAAATCTTGGCCGTCCACATTAGTACATCTGAGATTATCTTCGTTACGAAAGAAAATCACAGCAATAAGATTTGTCATGTCTGAGACTATTTTCTTACCTCTTTCATAGTGGACATGATCCCTTGCCATTCTTTTGTATTAATGATTTCCTAACATTCGTATTATCTGTCTGGGCCTTCTGGATATTTACGCTTTTCAAATATAATCCATTACATAAGATACACTGTACGTCATTTACAAAGTCCCAACGTTAATACCATTATGCGTTTAATGTGCCTTATATAGCAAGTCTCTTTTCTGTGTTATAGAGACGAGTATCTCGTTATTGTTGAAAATACCAAGTTACATTAGATTACCGTTTTCCTAAAGGCCACGAGTAGGCGGACCTTCTACGGAGCGTAAAGCCCAGATAACAATCAGGACGAATGTTCTTGACTGTCACAAAAGATCATCAGATGGTGTCGAGAACTGCATTTCATTAATAAATATAGGCAGTGTGCATTTTCTATATTTGTTTGCGTCTCCAGCGAAATTCATGAGGCAAACATACATGTGAAGCTTGTGTTCACCTTGATGTAACATGCTCTCTAGTGATTAATAGAGCAGCTTTTTCTCGATGTTATATGAAAAGTGTTTACGCTAGGCCCTGCATTATACCGCGTTATAAATGCGTGAATAGAGAACATTGCTGTGTCAACTTGCATTAATTGTAAAATAATGCGAATACAATGTTTATTTCGTTGACTAAGAATGCATTCTCAAACCAACATCTGTTGCAGATGTATTAGAACTTCTAAATAAATCACGCACATGCAGCAAAATCAAAATGGCGTTACGTAATTTGTTTGTAAACACAAAACTAGTTGGCAGTGCAAGATTATGTTGACGTTGCGATTTATTACGCGCAAGTAACAACAAAGGTTCCATCAAAGATGATTTATAAACGACCAAGGCAATTTAAACCAAGTTAATTCTTTTCTGAAAAACAATGGTCGAACACGCGATAATCTTGTTCTTTGTGTTTCCTTGCACACAGCACCAGACATGTCAATAAGTAATGAACATAATGCAGTGTGGAAGGAACGATTCTTGGAAAACACCGTGTCATTGCAAGAATGATTTTATAGACTTTTCAAATATTATGTGGAGTGAGTGAAAATTGTTATAAGTTACACGTCATGAATACACTGTAAATAGTAGCCTAGGTCACAAAAAGTGAAAATTATTGGATTAATGACTTTGTTCAATTTTAGCTTGAAAACATACTACATGTATATGTTTAAAGAAAACAGAAGTCACAGCCAATTGTTGCTTAATCAAGCGACATTTCGACTTTTCACTTGAGTCTTCATCAGTCTCTGTTGATTACACGTTTTATAAAATTACACTCATTAACAAAAAATAAGAGACAAAATATATAAAGGAAAAAACATGAGTGTGGATGCAAATGTATGCGTGATAAACAATCACAAGTTTATGCGGGGAATTTGTGCAATGAGTTGTGCAACACAATTTGGCTGTGACGTCTGTTTTCTTTAATAATTTATGACCAGCCACATGATGACAAGAATTAAAAACATACTACAGGTATATGGTGCTTTTTATTTTGATTCATCTATGGTAAAACACGTTTTCTGTCATATAATGATAACGAGCATCTACTTTATAACATTTGACAATTCAGCAGAATTCTGGTATATCATTTACGGTATAATACGACAGACACGCTTTGTCGGCAGTCTGATCTTTATCTTGACTGAGCTAAATGGACATAGAAGTAATGCTAGTCACTTGCACTGTTGGAAGCTATATTATTTCTGGAGATTATTTTTAGAGATTATTTTTTCTATAAGTAGTGGTATCGAATTTTATGTTTGCTTTTCTTGAGTTTCATTTTTCTTATTCATCTAATTTTGAGCGTATTTCAAAGAACTTTCCGACTTTTTTTAACAAATTGTCTTCTACAAATCCAAAATTCATAAATATCAAGGTTCGTTATTAAATAAGTCTGACTAATACATGCATATTTAAAAAACTTAACATAGAAAAACCCGTTTCAAGCCCGTTTCAATTAGCATAAAATGCCGAGTGCTCTTATTGTTCTAGAGACGACTAATTCTACAAAGTTTAAATTAATTTATCAATAACATTAATCGGTTCGACCAAAACTATACCTGCAAATTTTTATTGCTGGAATAGTGAGTCACGCTGAAGATTCTTAGTGGAAATAGTGATTCTTCAGTACGAAAAGACTAGTCACCCCTACCTTGTGTTGCCATAAAAAATACTTTCAAACATGCCAATGTTTTCACTGATAAGTCACATCCACTTGAAAGTTGACTTTAAAAGCACTATCACTGAGAAAAATATTGATATAGGCGAAGCAGTGCCTTTCCTAATAAATGAAAAAAATCAATTTTATGTGGAATAATGAAAGCGGAAATTGCAATTCTTCCGCCAAGCCATATTCAATTTCTCAATGAAGAGGCCAACGATATCTCGAGTTGTTCAATAAAAAAAATCTTTCAGCGTCTTTCATAAACTCTCTACTGTTAGCTAAGCACCTACCAGACAAAAGAACTCGTAATCCTATTTTTAATATGCAATCCTATCAAGTGAAGTTTTATACATGAATATGCACTACTCTTACAGAAATTAAATTTAGACTCATTCACAAAAATTGTCGCCCATTTGTTTGTATTGTATTCGTTAAATTTATTTTCATTTGTACTGTATTTGTGTTTATGTAACTAAGATAGAAATGAAAAGATATATAATGTTTTAAATAGATAGTTTTAAAAATGTTCTGTGCATTAAACTATCTCATGAAATTTTAAATTAATTATGGTATTAAAGATTTGTTCATGTCTTTAAGCGTAGTTTGGATATAGTTAAAACGTTGATATTATATAAATTAAGCTTGAAACTTTCTTATCATTATCTTCTTTGCTAAAATATTTTTTAATAAAATCAACACCTCAAGGAAAAAATGAAAACATTTTGAAACAACTGCTAATATCTTAAAATCGAAAACTATCTAGTATGGGTAATCATTTTAATGCGATTAAAAACTCTTAAAAACGCTTACAGTATAGTTAGTAATTTATTAGACAGAAAGCAATGATATTGGTTACCGAAACAATATAAGCTTGGCAATGTTTTAAATGGCAGCATTTAATCTATAAATAGATTAGAAACCCCGCTATGATAATGGATATTAAACCTTAATGGCTATGGCGCTTCAACCACACATGTACACTTATTCATGTATCTATGAATTCTTGTAAAAACGGGTCATATTACCTAAGACATTATTTTTGATAAATGTGATTTTGTCTAAACTTGTTGTATTAGAATTGCATTGAAATATTTGCAAACCAGGGTTCATATGAACATTAGAAAACATCAAAATTCAACTCTGTCAGCAATTGTGTGCACGATTTTTGACACAACGCGTTTCGTCCACGAGCTGGACTCATCAGGTGGTTAAAAACAACATTTTCGACATCATTCGAAAGTAAGCAAGTAGAAGCATTATTGCAATTGTGTAGATGCAATTACTCCTTATCTGCATTCAATCATTCCTATATTTTATTCAGTTTACTTTTTCTATATAAACTTATTCCGTAGTTTATTAGGCCTAACAGCATATTGTATGCATGAAGTTTCCTTCTTCCTTAAATCTGATTTAAAATGTGAAACAGATTTATACCGGTGTGTGTGTGTTTTTTTTAGATGTTTTGATACTGAGTGAGCAGTATTATTTTCTGCAGGTAATATCTGTTATTTTTTAGATTTTCCTGTTGTGAAACTAGGATATATATTGCGCATTGAAATATGCAGGACTCGATTCGGATACCAAAAGATTAGCTTATTTGAGAGTATCATAGTGTTGCAAGACATTTTTTGTTCGATAATCCTGGAAGCAATTTTTCTGCACTCTTATAAGACTTATTTTCTGTAATCCTCTTGTAAGTATCGGCATTGTTTATCTAAGATCAAACGAAGATTTTGTGAAGATTTCGTGAAACTAAAATACGTCAGAATATGAAAGATCGCGTGACCATTATAAAACAACATAATAAAAAAATTTTTTATTATCTGAATAAAAACATGCCTTCAAAAGAACATCGAATTCATATAAATACTGTAGAAGCCCACCTCTCCTTCTAGTGATATATTTAATTTTATTGTTCTGTATTTCACTTTTTTGATTATACTTCTACACAACATCTAATTTTCTGGTTATTTTTTTAAAAACTCACTAACAAGGTTTCATTTCCTAACTCATCACTTTAATTATTCAACGTATAAGACTAACTTTCATTTCAACATTAACACAAAAATTTAAGGCGTTAATTATAAGATGTAATTCTAGAAATTAAACGGTATCGTTGGCATTTAGGAAAATGGAATATAGCTTATCGATGTATATAAAAGGGATAAATATATGCATATTACTGCATTAAATGATAGACAGATTATTATTTGACTGTAATTACTAATTGTTTATCATTTTATATTGCTAACATATCTGAATAATAACATTTTGACGTTATTTTTCGATGTATACACTTGCACAGCGATAGTTCGATATATGACTATTTCATTAAAAATTACCCAACTTTTTATAATTATTATTTTAATGTAATTTTGCAGATTTAGGAGTGTATGTCGGTGATTTCGTGCAATATACGGTAGTTTGCTACGTTTTAAATTTATTCATCGCCTTAGAGCTACATAAATAATAAATAAAAAAATTCGTGTTTTAGCCAGTGTCGTGTTTAGTGGGGATTGTGGGGAGGAGTTCTGAATTCACGATTGAATAATACCAGTTTTTATACATGTATTAACAAAATCGGTCTTAAAAAGGAGTAAAGTTGAAGGGAGAAATAAATGTTTTAATTCATTTGTTTTTTGCAAATGTTTACTTAAATTGATATTTGCAATGGATGATATTTGTAATATATAAATAACTGTATTTTTGAATACAATTTGCATCATAATGTGGGAAAAATGAAGTGATCAAGTATTTATAAAAAACGGAGTTCCATATAAATGAATATTTCAAACTAATTTTAATGCACAATGCAGCGTTTACGATTAAGTTTAGTGAACAGAATTTATATAGTGAACGGAAAAAATTTCAGAATTCCTTGTGGCCTTTTTCACCTTTATTATTATTATTGTTATTATTAAGGCGAGAAAATGTTTTCAGTTGAAGGAACGATAAACATTTTTTATTTTTTATTCTCTCATCTTCGCGACTATTCTCAAAATTGCCCAGACATTAAACACGTCACTGCAAATAGCGTTTGCTCACAAATCAGTATCTTCGATACTTGTTACTGCCAAAATGTCAGCATATATACTGCAAGAATGCCCAGAAGTGTTTAAATGCTGCATAATTGAGGTGAATCGGTACCATGCTTGAGTTTATTGCTGCAATTACTGAAGTGGAAAGAAATAAAATCTGGAAATTGCTCGTTTCGTTTATTATGCCAAACTCGCTAAGGGAAGATAAATTGACAAGGGAAATGTTTTCTTACTGGAGAAGTAATAACCTCAGTTGGCTAGTTAAAGTGCACATTTGATATCTTTTATACGTAACCTTTTATGGTAGCTAATGAAATACGAAACGTTTTCTTACTTTTTTTTTCTTCAAAGAAACATGATCTCAACTTGTATTCACATTATTTACATGCCAACGGAGATCTCATCAGTTATTAAATATATTAGAAATCGAACATGTCAATATAAGAATGGTAGATTGCCAAATCGCGATTCTCTCAAAATATGATATGTTTTGAGACAAAGCGTGGGCAGGAAGTAATGTTAGAGCCAATGTCTTTCACTTTCTAAGAAATGTGGTGTATGTTAAAATTTTAACATACACCACATTACTGACGTAAGTAAAGTGAGATACACCGGGTCTAACATTACTCTCTGCCCACGCTGTATCTTAAAATAAGTTCTGAACGGTTAAAGAGCATTTTAGAATGTATAGGCTGAGAATAACACGATAAACACTGCACATACATGTTTTCTGTTGTTTCATGTCAATTATTGAATGTTTGCCAATGTAACTCATATATATATATTTATTTATACACGCATTTTAATGAAACAACAACAACAAATTTCTTAACATTTCAATTAATTCCAATGTCTTAGCAAGGCTGCACACCTTACCAGCAAATGTCAACTTGCAACTGTTGGCTCTTACTAAAGGCAAAAGTTACGTAAGTTGTGTGTGCAGCAATGCATTGACGGATCTGCATAGTGAATGACAGTTAACATTTGTCAGCTAGGTGTGCAGCCCGCCTTTACGCTACTCGTAAAAACATTCCTTTTTTTTTCATATCATTCTCTTGAAAATAAGAGAGGGATTGCATTTTATAGGCTCAATGGGCTCCGTTGACAAACAGTTTTATACTTTATTTATACACACACGTTTGCATTTTATTCGCCTATTTCATTTCCACTTAAACGATGATCGAAATCCTCCGCTCGAAGGAATAAACTCGGGTCATGGTCAAATAAAAAATAAACATCTTAAATATACATGTACATGTATTTAGTTTAAGAGCGCCATACATATACTCATGAATTGTATAATTGAACTGCTATTCAACTAAATATTTATTTTTAATTTAACCCATGCAAAGCCAAGAATATGGCCGCCAAGTTCGTTTGAATCCATAATCATGCAGAAGTTTTGCCCAAATTCTCAAATAATATCAGAAATCAGACTGTAATTTTGTTTAAAAACTGTCCGCTATTTGTCTAATACAGAAAGTATGTTGTACTTAGTGTACATGCATACAGTAATCACACAGCGATTACGTTTAAAACTAACAGGCAGAGATATTATATATTGGCTGCAAGTTTATATATAATTTTCATATGCAGTATCGCAATTGTTATACCATTGTTTTCAATTCTAGCATATAACAAAAAATCAACATCTGCTATGGTTCCATCAGTCACTATTGACTAAAATATACCTTATCCATGTACAAAGGCGCACCCAAGAGGGGGGAACACGGGGGCACGTGCCCCCCTACCCAGACGGCCAAAATCAGTCCATGATTTCATACTAGATAAATGAATTTTTCTTGCTTAAATGACCTTATTTTACTTTTATTTCTAATCTATCTTTTCCAAATTTTTGCCTACGCGTTTTTATTATTATTCGTATATACTTATAAAATGTTGAGACTAAAATCACGGATTTGAATCCCAAATTTGCAAATTGGAAGTATAAATTTTTTTCTTGTATTAAATTGTAAGGTAAAATCCCATATTTGCAACCCAATTGTTCACCTACGGCGTCTATAAGAAATCAGAAAAATGAAGTTTGTTACATTCCCCCTCCCCCATCCCAAAAGTAGGTCCTGGGTGCGCCACTGTACATATACAATGTAGGTAGCCAACCTGTAAATGCTAATTAAAAAATCCTAACAAAGAAAACCTTCAGGGTGTCTTTATTCAATATCATCACGACTGTACATGTATATAAAAAGGTCTGCAGCCTATACAAGCTATCTAGTAAATTCTCACTCTATCAGCTGTTTCTAAAGCTGCTTCAGGGCAGATGCCAGGACATTTCAATTAAGTCACGACTATACACCTTACCTTCTCTAATATCTCCTACATTGCCCTTTCCTTAGTTGCTGTGGTCTATGGTCGTAAGAGTTTTAAAATAATCCCTTTTGCTTTACTGCTTGCACCAAATCTTTATTCCTATGGATGACATTTTCTGTCAAATGTCACTTTAATCTACAATTTTAAGATTTTGCAATCTTGTGATACATAAAATTGTAGTTTAAATGGATTACCAAACGTTTTAAAATACAATGTATACACGAATAAAATCAGCACAGTTTTAACATAAATCTCCTATTTGAACCAGATTAAATGTTGTTAAATATTTTTCTAGAATAATACATGAAGTCTTTTAGAATTCTAGCCATACTTTTTTATCTATTGAAAATTCCTTCTTATTGAAAAAGCGCAAATAATATTGCAGTGTTTTTCATGTTGTTTTAAACAGATTCAATTACATTAATTCATAAATTATCTTTAAGATAAGAAAAATGGAATGATATTTAGATTTCTTTTAGTCTTATTTCAATTCAGATTTTATTTGTGTCCACACTCCACAGGAACTTGTACCCAGATTTCGAAAGTTTACAAATATTCAGAAAATCTAAAAAATAGCTGACATTTTAATTTAATCTAATCTTAAAAAAATGCTGTTGGTAAAATAATTTAATGTATTTTATGAATTTTCTTTTACTTCTGCACTTTTCATTCATATAAGATTAACCGGATATGCGTGTACATATTTACATGCGGCTGTAAATCTGATGTAAAAAGCATGGATACACAACATGCTTTAAAGAGGATTATAATATTTCTAAGTGGGAGGACATCGAATGCTTATAAATCTTCAGACTTTAAGCAGCGGTCAGTGTCATAGATGATTTCACCTCACACTCCCCCTATCTTGGTTCTTTCAGCCAATTTAAGAGGTTTATATGTCTGCGAGGCTTATAAAATGCGGATTAGCTTGCAACATTGTGAATCGTTCACGGTACACACTCGTATACAAGCGACGTTAAACAGCTGTTGAACTTGCGATTGCCTGGTTTTTAACATAATTGCAAGAGCACGTTCTAAATAAGTATTTCACACTTGCAAGATGATATACAAGTACATGTATTTCCACACGGGTTTTTATGCATGCATCTGTATAGCATACCGTACATGTACTAACGATACTTTAATATCTCTTGATACATGTTTGCCTTTCATAATAAACATAAAAACATACACCAAAATAATTATATTATACAATATACATGAAAGTATGGTTGACTATATGAATATTTATAATGAAGGTTTTGGTAATTCTGGCAATTGTCGCTTCTCGTATTTTTTCTTTAAAGGACAATTTTGATATATATAATAATAAACCGTAGTAATCTGATTTAAACAACCAAAGGATTTAAACAATGATGATATTATGCATTTCATTGCTTCCAAGATGTTTGAGGTAAAGTCAAACAAACATTTGCTCCATCTCTTGCAAAGAAGTATAAATTCTTAACAGTTGTATAACGATGGAAATTCGAATAATCAAGAAACTCAATTTACCAACAATAACCACTACCTTGTTTGATGGGAGTAGGATTTATATAGTTTTACTTATTAATATACAATTACTTACACTTATATATTATTATAATTACTTTAAAATTACTTATAAACAATTTGTATAGAAAATTCCATCATTTATAATGTATAATTTTTTTTTAAAATTTTACCTGTGGCGTTCCTTTAATGAAAGTTTATTAGCCCATTTCTTATAAAAATGCTAGTTATAAAAACCATTATTTAAAAAAATCGCTCAAGTGGTTTTCTTCGTTAGTAATAATGATAAACAAAAGGCGAGTAGAAAGGCAAGGAAAAAGTCATCATTTGTGATGACACTGAGAGAGAAACAAGGTGGGGGATATCGTGTGCTCCTCCAAATACTAAATCTGAACGGCACTGGCATTAACGGTCCCATTATTTCGTTGGATAAACATTGAAACGAATGTCTCACCCTGTATACATGATGCCGCATCAGCCTAATTTACTGCCTGCGAATTTTCTCTCGCATCGTACACTATTCCCTGATTTGCAGTAAAAGATAACACATACTGTCTGCGCACTCGTTTATTCCACGGAAATGCATTAAACCATTATGCCGTCCCCTTTTGGAAACAAGACGACAGTCTTTTTAATGTGCCTCCATTACTGGTGTCAGAGTTAATGCCACCATTTTCTCGCGTGAATGGTGTCACGAAAGTTAAGAAATAAATAGCATCGTTAAAGAAAGATGTCTGCCAATCATGTGATAAAAATGACGCAATGTCTAATATTACGTCAATATAAATAAGTCACCATCTGACATTGGTCATAAAAACGATCTAAAATAATTGTTTTCTAGCCTAATTAAATGTCTGAGTGTCTAAAACCTTTCATTTTGGCATCAAAGGCGGTTTGGTGCAACTAACGTCATGTCAGATCAATATTAAGTTGTTAATCAGATTCAGCGACCCATATATATATATTTTCTTTTTGCTAAAATTGGGTAATGCATATACATGTATAATAAAGTGTTTAATCAATACAACGTAATAATTCAGTTTTGAGTTAACGCACACTATCAAAACCTCTGCAGATGAATTCAGTGACAATAAATTCAAATTAAACTTAACCCTGACGTTGTAAATATAACAAGTTGTGAAAGTTTTGTGCATATGAACATTCTATGTTCATCAAGTAGGTAAGAGCTGGGTTGATAAACTTACAAACTTGCTATCAGGTAGTATAACCTTTCCTAAAAGCGTAATATATGCAGATTTTTATATGATATTCGTGAAGTTTTACGAAGGCATAAATCGTATTGATGTCACTCATGAGTAAAAGACATTTCATAAAATCTGAAACGTAATGCATAATAAATGAAATAGCAAACTCTTAAAAACCGAACACTCTCTCGTACTCTGTTGGCACTATTTGTAAATGTTTACTATTTGACCTGCGAAACAGTTACGTGACACCTGCAAATCAAGTTACCGATATCAATCTGTTTTTTTCCGCATTGGATATTGGGAGAAAATAGGTTACAGTTGATGTGCCCCTGAACGCCAGCAATCACACCATACATTAAGACAAAGTCATTAATGGCCGGAAAATGGACATACAAGTAGGTGACTTCCGACCTAAATCTAAGCTAAACTGAAGGCGTAACATCCAATTGAAGCGCGTCATTATCTATATATACTCTCTATATAATTACTTCGATTGGGAATTTACTAATCCTGTTCAATTTACTGCAAGTCAATGCTGTGGTGATCCAGGAAATGGAGCAGGTGTGAAACGAAGCACTAAAACGATAATCGGGATGAATTAATGTTCTCGAATTGTTAGATGGATTTATTGAAAATAAGAAGTATGGTTGACAATTTCTTTTTTGAATAACGTGCGCTGTTTTCATATATCTCTAGTACATAGGAACATTGAAAGGTCTTAAACGACGCTATTTATCTTTCCTAAAAATTACATGTAATAGGCCTATGTCTGCACCATTTCACTTCAAACTAATGATGCATGCTAGCCAATTGGCGTTGCCCCAAGTAACTGAGTAATTGGGGTAATGATATGAATTTTTTATAATGTCCAAATGACCTGTTTGAAGGCATATACACATTTAAGTATTTACATTGTTGCGAAATTTCCAACAATTTTCCATATATATATATATGGGAATGCATGCAAAGAATGTTTTAAAACGTGGCCAAGAAAATTGCACAAAATGGTTCCTATGCAGTCATTACAAGTCGTTACTTTCTGTTTACTTGCGCAATAGTTACAGTAACGAAGGTAATACAGTAATGAAATACAATGTACTTGCAGCTGTGTTTTGTAATCAAGGTAACTGGTTTGAAGTTGTGGTGTTAATGCAGAATGTAATGTTGACATTTTGAGCTTTGTATAGCATACAGACACCATTTTGTTTAATATGCGTTGTGTAATATACGTATTTTTATAATATTTTTATAATTATATTAATAACTTATAATTATAATAATTTGTTTGAAAATACTTGTATATGCCTACTGCTAGAATGTATTTAAATTGCGCTTCATTTCGTCAATAAATATTAACTTAAGAAACATCCTGTATCAAACGTGAACAAATGCTAAATTAATATTTCCAGTAAATTTTCTTGGTCAAACGCCTTGAAAACGTCGACTTTCATTGCTATAAAACCCACGCCTTGTACGAAAAAGTCAAGGATGTCCTTCAGTTTGTTGGCCAATATTGGGATGCTTAGGGAATAGTTGTGAATGGGGTTTTTAAGCTGTTGCATAAAAAAACGTATGCTGCTTAAATTTGTTCGTCTAAATGCAAGACATCACTCGGATGAGTATTTTATGAAATGGAAAGCTCATATAATATAGGCTTACACATACGTAGGCCAAAAATGCATTACGTTGCACTTGAGCCCAAATTACAGCAAAGCAATGGGTCCCTACCTTCATTTAAAACCGAGGTCTTATTTGCAAAATAGTTATATAAAGAAATCTTTTGAAAATACATGAAAATCTAGACAAATTGTGTTTAGAACATTTTGTTGCGAGTAAATATGATTATTAACAATGGGTTTTAGTATATTAATTTTGTACGCAACATATTTACGAAAACTAGATCACAAGTCATGTATTTTACCCGCTTTACTATAAAAGTTTCGTAATGGATATTAAAAAACGGATGCGTGGAATTCGAATGTGTAGATCACAGCTGAGTAAAAAGAAGCAATTTGAGGCCGAGATAACTTAAAAGTTTTAAAAAGTAGTTTATATTTTGCTCAGGCGCTTCATTTTCTAATATGGCCAGCGAGGCCGTAGGTGGTTGCTTATATCGCTCATATGTGGGGCGCCTCTGGTTTATTAATTAAGTAGATGAAATGCAAGTTTTTAATTCAAAAACGAAACATTAAGTAATTGTATACGTCTGGCTCCAGAAACAGCGATTGAAAGGGTAATACACATTTATATTCAAAGGAAGTTTGAAGTCGATGTATTTATGGAAAATTACTTTAGTAAGGCATCCTTTTTATGTAGCATGAAGACTTATGGTTCTAATGCTAAACGATATGTTGAATAATTGAACTCATTTTTAACTAAATATTGGGGTTTCTGTTTTATGAATGGATTGGTTCGTGTAATTTCTAAGAAAGAATCTCTTTATGGTGAAAAATACCAGAGGAAACTTTCTGTGCAAGGAAATAAAAATGCAGTCATAAAGTTTATTCGTTTAGGTTTTATTCCGGAAGGCACTCACAAATTGAAGGCACTGACCTCACCACAACCCACAGTACACCATAGATGTTTTGCATGTTTATGCCATTTTTTCAATTTTCTTTTTGGCTTCGTTGAATATCCATTAGTTCCTTTTATGCGCAATTGAAATAGGCTTCCGGTTATTCTCAAGTTACGCAGCAAAAAAAAATCTAATATGGTATTAGAAAGTAGTGGACATTTAGTGTATAAAAAACATTACCTTTGCAAAAATTGTTACTGCATGCACGTTTATAAGTCTCCAGCTACTCGCGCTAAGTACATGATCGCTTTGCTTCAGGGAAGTAACCGTATCATCAGGACTATAACCAGCATCGTATCAAATAAAAAACAACAGCATGCATTACAATGCACGTGAACTGCAAGAGGCATGACGTCATTATTCGCGTCAAGCTGCAAGCTAATTGTAATACTAACGTATTCTTGTAGGAGTTTTTTTTTTGAAGAACAACTATATAATATTCCGTTTAATGTTTACTTCATTATAATGAGGTTTCATTTGGGCACGTCATTCAATTACAATGTTACCCATACAATGGAGGCTAATATATCAGGTTGATTAGAGAGAAGTTAAAATGACAATTATTGCAAAAGGCATGACGATACTGCATACCTTAGATTGTGATAAATAAAACCCTTTGGATTATAAATAATAATGCGGCGCAAATCACAATTGATTCCATTATTTTAAAAAGAAAGTTTGAAATACATTAATGTACAGTATACATGCATGCAGCATGTATGAACCAGAAAAAATAGTACACTAGCTAATAAAGATGGACCCCAGAGATCACTGTTAAAGTAGTATACTTTTGTTCTTTCTCTACAGCTTTGCACGTATCTGTATGTATTGCCATTTTGCAGAATAAATTATTCATTATAATTAAGTGGTTGATACTTTGACAATCGTACACTGTATAGGCTCTTGCATTTGAAATTTAATTCATTTAACGCTTAAACTACAAGTAAAAAATTGGATAAACCGCAGTAAAGCAAATTGATGTTCTTTTAGGGCCAGTTACATCATTATACAGTGTAGGTTAAATAAAAGGTTAGCTAATCTGAGGTTAACTTTAACCACAAGTTAACCTTAAGGTTAATAGGTTTTGTTGCACCATTTTACTATAGGGATTTTTAAACCAAGGTATAATTAACATGAAGATTACCTGCTGTAGCTAGGAATTCTGTGAAAAAAATCCTTATATTACAAACCTTAGCTTAACCCTGCCTATTAGCTAGGTTAAGTCGTGGTTAACCTGCTGTTGTACAATGCTTTTCCTCAGTTAACTAGAGGTTTACCTTTGGCATTGCTTAACTTTTGTTCGTGCAACCGGCCCTTAATAAGCAATCCTATTATATCCAACACCTCACGCTAATTTTATCTATGTTGACTTAGATGTTAATTAGGCGTTAATTATAGATAATACCCTGCATAAACTGGCAGATGGAAGGAATTATTGAAGGAAAAAATAAAGAGAAAATATTCAGCAGATAGCAGCTATATCTTGACAGATTAGCGTTGAGTAAAAGATTATTCGAAAATAATCCGATTTATTTACGCTTCTCGATCACAACTATTTTTCTTATATTAAAAATTATTAAAGGTTAATTAACACTATGCAGTTGATCACGTGCAGGCTCAAATCGTATCGGAGCGTATCGTTAACATGGCTGACTGCAGTGTACCCATTCTTATACTTATACAATATAAGATTGTAGACAATATTGTATACAATATAGAAATTAAATTACCATAAAACGGTTGAAACTTAACACATTCATGTAAGTGGATGAAACTCCCAGTAGAAAAACAGTCACTAACAAGAGTAGAGGATTCATAAAAGAGGGTAACAAGGACATCAAGTAGTTTAAGAGGGAATAATTTATTTTAAATGCTTTAGTCACCTACTGTGGTGTTAAATTCGGAAAGTTGTGTTGAAGACAAATGTTTTACAAAAAGATAATCAGCGTAGATATTTGGAATTACTTGCTCTGCATGTGCATCACAAATTCTGCATAGGATGGAAATGTCAAGTTTAATATTTTACGCATTAAAGGTTTGACAATATAGCAATATGAAGTAATCTGCTATAATGCAATCGTATAAATATTTTTCTGAAAGAAACGACTAAGATTTTTTTTATTAACGTTTTCTTGAAAAGGATAATTTTGCTGCTCGCACTGGAGGTTTTATATACAGTATCTATCTACAGTCGGCTCCCTTTCAAGATGAAAAACACAAAACGATAAATATTCTTCTGAGTACACGATGGCATATACATTCGCAAACACGGATTTATTTTATGCTTATGGCTAATACAAGCAACTGCTTTTATTTACAAGTCAATTGAAATATTTTACTGAACGAAAAATGTCCAATCTTGCATTCAGTCGATTACCTTAAATTTGACATGCTGGAACCCATTTGGATGATACAAATATAAAAAAGATTCCAGATTTGCGAAGTATTTTTCAAATTGCTTCACTATAGCCTCTATGAACACATAACTGCAAAGGAAGTATACTTTTATGAGAAATTTAAAATGAAATAGCCATTTAGGACCGCCTCTTGTGCAATGGTGAGTCGATAGGGGCCAATGAAACGAGCATGAGATAGACAAATGTCTGTACAATTTTAGAAGATGTGAGAGAAGATGTACTTGTGAAAACACTGCTCTAAGAAAAGAAAATCTACTTAAGTCCATTTAGATTAATTCACTTTTTCATTTAAAAGAGAGAGACTGTGAAAAGGAAATAGGTTGTTTTCAAATGTAGCATATAAATCTTAATCTGCTTTGCCTAAGGGTTAAAGTCAAAGAATAAATAGTAGGCGTACATTAAGAATAATTAATTGTTTGCACAGTACATGTGCAAGTACACTGCAAATAAAAGCATCTTAAACTCCGTCCATCAAATAAGACGAACAAATGCATCTTTAGTTTTTTAATTTAATAAAGCGGTGCGATGAGAGATGCGATGAGAATGATTTCTGAGGAAGTGTTATGCAAAATTATATGGTTACCCTGTTGAAAAGATAGAAAGGATAGAAAGGAATAATATCACTACGTATCAGTATTTTTACAAATATTTACTGTACTGATACATTATGCACTGATCTTACCTCCAGGATTGGCAAAACAATTAAATGCATATTGAACATTCGCAAATATATTTGGAATGTAGAAATGATACGAAACTCTTAGTAATGAAACTTTTCATTTTATACTTAAAGCAGGCTATTAGAAAGATCTATATTACAATTAAAATTAATTATCACAGTATTTAATACGTGGACAAAATTCCTTCGGGGATTAACATTACAAGATCATTTAACATGTAGACTAGTATTTTTTATTGACGATTGTATTGATCGATACTTGTGAAAAAGGATAGGAAACTGTTGTATTATCATTACAATCGTGCATTAGTAAATAAACAAAGCGCTTCCAATCCAGCCAATTAGTGAAATATTTGTAAGTTTCATTCATAGATATATATTCTGTTTGCTTTTCCTGAAGGCAATTTTTTCAATTAGCTTTAAACCTAATCCACTCCCCCTACCGACCCAACCAAACAATTCAGTTAACTTGGTCTCATCCGCTTACGTGTCGATTATAGAAACTACATTATCGTTCAGTGCTACTCATCTTCATACAATCGATGTGGGCTTTATCTTATGTGAACGTCATGCAGATAGTTTCCTTCTTATTTAGAGTGCACTGACCGCTATAAAACAAAGATGGGGTAAAAAGCTGGTCTCATTGTGATGAACCATTCTACAAGTCTCACGGGCTCTATCGACGCCATTGGACATTTTTATAGAAGACGTGATAGGTTCATTACAAGATTAACTGACAGTAGGTTCTATCTGCTTCTATAACGAAAAAACATGTGGAAAATAAGTGGTGATGAAAATGATGCTGAATGAACCTAAACATTGTCTCTTTAATGCAAGAGGCTGACCTCAGAATTTTTAGTTAAAAAGAAACTACATATATTTAGCAATTTTTATACAGATTACCGCAATTGCATATCATTTATATACAGTAAAAAGACGTTGCATGATAAATTTTTCCATTCAATCTTGCGTACAACAATCCTGATAATGAAAAAATCCTGAAGTGGTTCAAAACATAAATCTATGTACACAAATTAGGCAACCCTTTTCTGACAAAAACATCCTTGCTAGATTTGTCAGCTTTAATGACAACTAAGCTTTTATTTAATTTACTGGCTTCGGCCAGGTTCCATAGCTTCTAGTAAAAATGGAATTTTATACAAGCAAGCTGTTTATTACAATCGCGAATGCCCAAACATCCAAACTTGATTATAGTCCCTTTGAATATTCTACGTTTTGACCTCTAAAATGTGCCACTAAACTACTATAGTATACAGATGTGGAGTGGGGGGCGAGAATAGACACAAAGCAGAGCTTATATGTCTTTGCTAACACTAAGGTGCCGACAGTAAAATGAACACCATAGGCAGTTGTTTTTACAACAACCACGTAATCCCAACAATCGTACACAAAATGCTTTGAAAAATGCGGCCAGAAATAATAGGATTTAAGTTTATTTTTCTGGGAGTTTTTTAAATACTATCACCTGAGCAAATGCATTTTAGTGGACGTTTTCTAATTAAATATAATAATTATGAACAATTATGGGTGACTTTTATATGACGAGTGGTGATTTATAGATCATTTTTATTAACGTTTTTTCCTAAATGTTACTTAAAAATATTAATAACGAAGGGAGACTATGTACACGATTTTTTTAGGATAATGAGATTAAAAATGTATAATTAGTGCACTTTATTTTTCCGAAAAATTATAACATTTCACACCCTTAGCCTACTCCCTAGATTAAAAGGGCTTATATTCCCGCTAGATCCGCTACTGATTCTATACGTATAAGAAAGAAAGAACCGCGAACCGTATTTTCAAATTCAAACCATAGCAGAATTTATAACGATCGCACCAGGGAAACAATTTTGACATTGTGAAATAAGCGAGCTTACACCGGTAAATTGTCAGTCATTTCATTTTAATTTTATTGTCAAATGTGCATGCATATATGGATAACCATACTCAATACCCTTCGATTTAAAAATGTTATTGCCAGTTAGATAGTCACATATCAGGACCTTTTTGAGAATGCAATAACGATAAAATCTTCACTTCATATGCATGAGGATGACCAAATTAGTAGTCCTACATACAAATAACATCTTCATTAGGGTTACAAGTAAACGAAGAGGTGTATACCGACATCCGTCAGAAATTGTATATCTAAAGAGACTGCGCAGAACTACAGTGTAGCTCTAGTGAGATTTCGAAATTTGACCTGCACAATATTTTATGTTGTTTTGTAACTTATTTGTAGCTGAACTCGTCCGAATTTAATATCAGAATGTAATAATTTAATACAGTTTCACGTCATTCAGGAACATTTGAAATGCGACCAACCACACATGTCAATATTGACAGGTGATCATCGATTTTTAAACAAGGAAGCTGAACCAATAACAATTACTAAATTCATGGACTTATTCATTACGTTGGTGTATAGCATATATCAAGCGTTAAAAATAGGCAGCAGTTTTTCAAATACAATAGATGTACTGCACTGATGTTGATTAAAACTGAGTTAACAACTATTAGCTCTGAAAATTAGAAATTCAATTATGACTTTCACCTTCTAGTATAAAGTTATACCTTTAAATATTTCAAAGCATAAGAAATACGCCCTTCGGTATTATTATTAAAAATGTACATCCTATACAGTTTAGTTGTACATCTTATAATGGGTAATAAACAGTAGGTTGATTAATTTCAACCTTAACAAACTGGTTCTTACTTCTGGAGCATTAGAAGTGGAGCAATGTTTTGTGTGAATTGAGTCTATTGGAAAACGCGATAAAAATTGGAACTGGCCTATTGGTATTTACCTACCTCATAATAAAAGTTCGATTAGACGAGCATGGAAACCTTATATCCCATGTGTGAGTGTCCAGAAATAAAACAAACTAAAGGAAAAATATTGCGAACAAACATTCGTCGAAACACTCAAATTGACGAAACACATTGTCAGAAAACTATTCAGCAAAACCTTTTAATGGAAAACTGGCTTTAACTGATCTACCATCTATTAATTGGTGTCTCCAATTTCTCCATTATATTTCGATTGAATTTCACTTGCAGGTCAACAATAGAGGACGATATAGATAACCAAATAAACGTTGACGTAAATGTCATAGTAGATGAGTTTAAATCAAATTTTGACATCGCTGCTACGTAAATGCCTAGGTAGTTTTACAGAAAAATCGAACATGATTACAACAATACACACTTTTATACAATTATATACATGTACCATTTTCATGCATATAGCAGTATACATCGGTGTAGCTCCTTTAATACATCCATTAAATGCATTTTGAGACTTTCGATATAGAAGAATTTTTGATGATGTTTGATGAAATGTTTTGAATGTGTTTGAGCGATGCCTTTCTTAGACTGGGCTGACTATTCTTATTAGTAAGCTTTAATATTTGATTCCTGCATTCATTTGGTTTAAACAATATACTGTATCTGACTATTCTCAGCCATTTACACTTGTTGAATATGCTATAATATTCCTATACTTATTGTATCATTACTTTTTTTAACGATAAACATTGGGTCTTTGAAATGCATTTTCTGTTCAGCAAATTTCTTCTCAAATTTATCACAAATTTAACACTAGTTTATACTCTTTTTCTAATTTTAATAATATTGGCAGTTTTCTTTAATATATTTGCATATAAATGACAGAATCCGCAAACGTATCTGCGATCCCTTTAATTAAGTATATTTTTTTGAAAGGCAATAGACTTCTTTGAAATTTTTAGATCGCTTGAAATGAGTCCTTATTTGCCGTTTATTTGGCCTATGACAACTAGTATTGTCTTATGTTTGGTGACAAGATTTTGAAAATAATACTCGCTGCCGCCATCACCATCACCTATGAGTTTAATATTAACTTAAAACGATACACGCTCACAAACGTTTATAGACTACGAAACCCTACGATAATATTTGGCTTTGGGGTGAACCTTCTATGAAAACAGTTATTCTCGGTAACCTGTATTTTATTGATCATCTTTTAGTATAAGAAGTTTCAATATGTTTTATAAGTTGAATGTTATTTTTTGACATTCATTTCTTCTTAAAAATAAAAATTCATACATTACGTTTATTTGTTTTTCAAAAGCATATCTCGTGAAACAATTTCATCATGTTACATGAAGCGTTTCAAATAATTCGGACTGAATCAAAGTATGAGAAATTGTGCTTGTACACTCATTACCTTGTGATTTATTTAACATGAACTACCTTGATTCACCACTTTGCAAGGGGGCTGTTTGAACCAAATCAGAGCTGTTTTGTTTTGGGTTAGTCTGAAACCTGATTTAGTCTTATTTTCTAAATTTTAATTTGCAATTCCCAAAATTTTATTTTGTGCTATTTCAAGATAGCCGATTCAGCATTCGTAGTATTATGCAATTGAAATAAAAACTTCACTTTTGGATTAGGCGCTATTTCAAAATTTACAGAAGCAAAAGTACAGATCTGGTTTTAGCAAATTTAGATAGATTTTGAAGCAGACGATTCTGGGGCTTTGAGTCTTGCCATATGTCAACCCACGCCACTACAGTTGAAATGCTTCAAGGCAGGACTGCTTTAAACGCTGCATATAAACGTAGTGATTGACTGAATTTCAAGTCAATTCAAATTAAAGAAAATCTAATTCTATTTATACATGTTCATACATGTATATAAAGTCAGATTTTCTCTGACTTCAGTCAATTCAATCAATGTTTCACCAGATATAAATTTATGAATAAATAATGCATAATATATACATATTCATGCATATTCGTTATACATTAACTCCTTCCAATTCAATGTATTGCAGATCATGAATTAAAAACAAATTAAGTAATTATTTACTGAGTGGTTTCTGGAGGGCATTATTTTAATAGCAATTGTATGCGTGTTGTAAGTTATTAATCCCTTGACTTCTTGGAAGTAAATCAAACAGGGGTTAGATAAAACAGTTTCATAAATCAGTAAATCTGTATTGACCCCATTGACAAAATTTATTTGATCAGGACTTTTTCCTCAAGCATTTTCTTAGCAGTTTCATGCCTATTAATGAGCAATTACAAAAATGTATGGTGATTAATGAGATTACGAGAAAAATAGTCTACCGTTTTATGTTAATTAAAAACCAAAGTTTAATTAAATAGTTTCTAGATACTTATCAAATATCAACTCTTTGCAAAATATAATTATACAGTGCAAGTACACGCATTTGCACGCATTTTGCGCATTTTGAAACCATTCGATCGTCTGAGTGCAAAGCACACTAATGTTAATAAGAGAAAAAAGTAATACAATATGCTTAGAGGTCACTATATTTATATCAGGGTTCTTTATTTTTGTAGCTTTTATTGAATAATTCAACAGTTCTGGAAAATATTAAAATGTTTTGCTAACAAAACTTGGTACATGTATGTAAAACTTGTCCAATGGTATGTATGTGAAAATAATCTAAATTTATCCAATCAAAATTTTACTTTCTGTCGTCTTTATGCGGTCTTATTTTGATTTGCTAAAGGTTAAGAAACAGTTGTAAATTCCTTATAATCTCATTGATTTTATATTATCAAATCTTTAAGACCTTATTTTAACCTACATTAGGGAATACTCAAGAGTTTCGTCTATTAATTATGTTATTTAATCATATTACGTGATGTATATAGAACATATACATGTATATATGCATAGATAAATGTATAGGATTGGCAAGTGTTTTACGGATGGATAATTTACGCATGGATAATTTTACTAGATACACTGCATTAATATCAAAACATTGCCTCCATTAACATGTACATTAAATTGTTCATTATTTCACAAGCTTAAGTATGTTAGATGAACGTAATTAATATTCCTATTTAGTTAAAGTAAATTTTTTATCACCGTTTAGTTACAATACAATTTGTTGATATTTATATTATAACACGTATAATCATATAACGTGCAGTTGTTTTGTACAGCTACATGGATACATAAAGCGACATTTGATTTAGATGTGTTGAATTATTCATTGACTTTGACAGATTTCCACATAATAAATTATCATGGTTATATGGAATTTACAATTTTAATCATATAATTTCCATGAACAGCATAAGTTCTATAATTTCAGGTTAAGGTCTAGACAGTTGTCATACTTAAGCCTAAAACTATAGGCCTAGTACAAGTTATAATATCTAAGAAAGCTATTTCAAGTCAACATAAACTCTCCTGGGAAATTTTCTTTAATACACCATATCATTAAAATATATCCCTGAGGATTTTTTTGCGAAAAACACATCATTATACTAGCACAAGGATACGTAGCTATGTTTGTAAGATACTTTCTCGCATTTAAAACATTTTTTGATACTTTATAGTTTATTGTGATGTAAGGATATGCTATAAGATACTCTGACATTTAACTTGTTTGTCCATTATAAGCAAAGTCACTTACGATAATACAAAATAAGCATAGAAACAAACGTGGCAATAAAACGGACAAAAACCCAGTTTGAAGTTTCAAAGTTCGAAATAATTCGCTAATTACGCTAAAAAATACCTACATGTAAATTTAGAAGAAATATTATCGTTAAACTTTGCGAATAGATAATATACCTATAGTTTAGATGCTAAACATAAAGAGCATTTTATACTAATGTTAATCAATTTCTTGAGCAGTGTCTCTAATTATAGATTATTATTTCGCAACGTTTTCTGAAATTTCAAGTTAAAATAAACACATTTCCAGGACAAACAGTCTGAACTGGTGTGGCGAATTACGGCGCAGGTCTAATTTAGGGAAAAGGGCGTTTACTTTAAAAATGCATGAAGGCCTGCTTCTTAATTTCAAGCATCAACTGGGAGCGTATGTACACAGACAGTAGCTGATCAATGTACATTTTCATCGTGAAACTGTGTTTGCTTTACGAAGTTTTCAATTAGGTAAAGTAAAAGGAGTAATTAGATTAACTTGATTCCAAATCAATTTTATCATAAATTGTTAGAAGAACACGGTTTCTCAAGCTACATGAACATTTACTTAATTTCCGAAACTCTTTTGCCCTTATTCCTAGTAATGCAAATTAAAACTTCAGATATAATCTTCAGAAAGCAAACATAAATGACTTTTACAAAGGATAGATCTATAAAAGATGTCTGTATAGTTTCAATACTGAGTGGAAACGTTTGTACTCCTTAACCCATAGGTGAGATGCTTCAATTATGAAAAAGAAAATATTCTTGACACCCACTGCACTTATACATCAAATTCGCTTTCACCTTTCAAAGTATTATTTAATTAAAATTCAGCTATCATTCATAGTGAAGATGCGAGGCCATGTGCGCTTTTCCTGGATTAATTAAACCACGGGCCTACTACGTTCCTTGCCCGCCGTACATGTGGAAATAGAAAAAACAAGGAAAGGACCCCAAGCAGGGAAAGATATTGAAAATCCAGAGGCGCCCACATTTTTTTAAAGGATACGCAGCATTTTTATGGCAAGGCACTACATCT
>JAQIXS010000864.1:0-37509 GCA_034700785.1 Rossiulus vilnensis | reverse complement strand
GTGGGTGGGAGTGAGGAGGAGGAGGGAGGAGAAAACGACAGGATGACGGAAAAGAGGAGGTGGAGGCTGGGGGATACGAGAAACACGGGGGGTAGGACTGGGCAGCGGCCAAAGAGGGGTTCAGGAGAAAGTTGGGGGAGAGGGAGGGGTTGGCGCTGGGGTACGAGGGGATGGGGAGCGAAAGGCAGGGGTGCAGGGGGAGGGTGCGGCCGATCCGGGACGAGCACCCGTTCCTGGGGTTGACCTTCTCAGACGACGGCGGAGAGTGGGCGCGGACGACGGTGCAGGACGAAAAAGGCCCTCTGGACCTGAAAACGAAACAAAAAAAAAAAAAAACCGTGAATTCAAAACAGAGAAATTTCACTTTGGGGGCCATCGTGATTTTTAGATCCCCTCGGATATTTCCGGTGCTTTCACAATTAACAAAATGCACAATAATATTATTTTTAATGTATTTATTAGCATCGGATCGATAAGAATGCCTATCATAAACACAGTCAATAGTAAAGCAACTTGTTTTTTTCAGCTTTCAGTCCCTTTTACCCAGTTTTCGGTCGTTTCTTTCCGAATTAAATTCGGAAATTCCAGCTGACAATTCGGAGGTTCTGTTTTCTTGACACCCTCCTTCCTTCTTCGCCCCTTGTCAGGCAGTGTCCGGTTTTCGCGAACCCCTCCCTTACCCCGACGTCCTTTATGAATGACTCCTTATGGTGACTACGGGCTACAGGATCCAAATAATAAGTAATTCTGGCAGTAATTCTGTCCATCTGAGATCGATAGTAGACTCTCGAGAGTTAGATATTGCGAGTGAACACGGGTTAAAGTGATAGCGAAGAGTGCTGCGGTTGAAGCTTTTCGAGAGTTGGCACCTGCAAGTGATATTGGAGAGTGATTTTCACTAGTCACAGAGTGCAAAGCTCTCAAATACTGAAATGCACAGGTCTATTCGTATCTATCAGACAAATTCTCTCAGATAGGTGTCCATTTGAAAGCTGATATCGGTAGTAGCCCCTCGAGAGTTCAATTCGATTCGTCTCTCTCAGACAGGAGCCCATTGGGGGTCCATTTTCAAGCGGTAAAAGGTAAACACGTGACAAAGCGACATTGGAGAGATACTACGAGTCTCAAGTCTACATGTCTATACATGTCTGTCAGATAGGAGTCTATTCTGAGAGCTAAGTGCGGTAGTAGACTTTCGAGAGCTCGAACTTCAATTGAACGCAGACAAAGTGATATCAGAGAGTAATCTACGCAGTACTATAGAGTATGGAGCTCTCACGTGGAATCTATTCGCGTATTTTAGATAGTTCATTATGAGAGCTGAAAGAGGCAATTGCCTCTTAAGTTTTAGAGCTAGCCAGTGAACAACGAGCAAATAGTAACGTTGGAGAGTTGTCACTGAGAGTACATAAGTTCTAAAGTGGACATTAGCTCTAAAGTAGACCTATCGGACAGGTGTATTTCAGATAGAAGTACATTATGTGACCTGAGAGTGGCAATTGCCTCTCTAGTGTTAGAAATTGCCTGTGAACAAAGGACAAAGTCTTTTCGGAGAAATTTTCCCACGAGTCAATCAGAGCACAGAACTCTCAAATAGACAGGTCCACTGATGTCTTTCAAGTAAATGTGCATTAGATCAGTAGAAGTCTCTAAAGAGTTGAAACTAGCAATTCAAAACTGATAGTGCTGTCGAATAGCAATCCCCGCGTTTCACTGAGAGCAGGCCCTACACAGCTCCCAAGTTTATAGGTATAATCGTGTATCTCAGATACACGCTTGATGCTCTCAGAAACTCTTGTTGGCCTTCCCCACCAAGATCTCAATTCAAAGCAGTGATTTTAAGAAACGATCGAAAAGAAAAACCATCAAACCAGAATAATTGTGACCTGAAACAAAGCTCATCGCAAATTCGCTTCCCTGCATGACAACGCAGCCCGTATGGTTTGCCTACTTCCTGCCCCCTCGGGGGTTTCCTGCTTTCACTGCATAACACAAAAGCACGTAAGGTTTGCCAGCCTTTTGCCCCCCTTCGGATTTCCTCTAACCGCAAGAATGGGGAAATTTTATTGCCCTCGTGATATCATAAAACTCGTTCAATTCCATTTTAGGCACGCACGTCCGGTTTAGTATCAACAACGGAAGTGAGCAGCGTCGGCGCGAGATTTACGCTGCCATTCCTTAAGCACAGTTGGGAGTGATTCCGCACGCTACAAGCGGGAACATTTTTACGAAACAGGGTGTCCAAAAACACATCCGTAATGTTCATATTCAGCGCCGTCAGATAGGAACAAAACACCGCCATGGTATTCAGTCTTCTGAGAATTTCGAGATAGTAGCGGCAATTAAAACACAAATCTTGATGACGTCACATGACCAATCCACACCGCACCGATTGACAATTCCTAGGCATTGGCTTTCGATTATGCAAATCAAAAACCGGCAATTATAAAGCGCCAAATGGACTCAGTGGCAAACAAGTGTTTAAAATCGGAAAATGCCAAATCCAATATGTGGTCGCCTGGCAACCGGGTCTGTCCAAACTATAGTCGGTACAAAACTAGAATACAACTAAGCCTTTGCGAAAAAGAGCTATTCAGTTCATGCAGTGCGGATTACGCCTTCCAGCATACGAGAAAGCCACACCGGTGCCCAACACATTCCACATGTGGCATTCTAATCTTCTAATCTGAATTCTTCCGAAGCATTCTAGTTCTGAACAGACTATAGTCAGCCATGAACCAAACTAATTTCTACGTTGTAAACAAGGGGATGATGTACTAGTCTCGCTAGGGTGACGAGTAGAACATAAATAATGTTCCCAACAAAATTAACTTTACATTCTTGACTTTTTCCGGCTTTTGGAAAAAAAATTGTATAAATTTATCAAAAATGCTATGAAAACAATGAAAACAGAATTTAAAAATTACTGATATTTTTATTTATTAGTTCATAGCTCAACAGTTGAAAGTGTGTTTTGGAAAATAGGAGAATTATCTATTATTAAATAAGTTCGATTAGACACACCCTCTTTTCAGCAGTATCATAAACAATCAATCATTTGAGATTACGACAATTTAAAGCAGGCATTTCATCGGATGAAAAATTCCCTGACTTTTGCTAAAAAGTTTGAAATTTCACTGACTTTCAGGTTTTACAGGTCAGTGGGAGCCCAGGTAATTCTTTGCTCCGTCACCAAAACAAATTAACTAATACTAAACAAAGAAAATAAAATATAATTTCGGATAAACAAAGAAAATCATCTTAATGTTATTTTAATCATCAGTTTTTCATCCCAAGTTTTTGACCTGGCCACAATCGGGCATATCAAAACTGCAAACTTTGAAGTCGGACCAGATTTGCAAATCATATCCGCATATCTGATATTAATAGATCAGATTTGTCATCCACCACTAACAGTTTTTTCGATGAGTGTCTGCAATGCTAATAATCGCAGACTACTGATCTAGGCTTAGTCACAACTTGATGTTTTTTGCGGAAGAACGCTTCGAGAATTTTAATAAGGCACGTTTTTAATTTTTTAATGTTTCCAAATTTAGTTGTGATGAATTCGCTAGAAAACCAGCACAATTAGCATGGAAATATGCGCTTCCAATCCGTGTTTGTTGCATCAATCTTCTACGCATTTAGGCTGAGTAATCCAGTATTTTGTCTTTCGCACTAACAAACAGACCTAAGCCCAGATCCAATCTGTCGACAAAATTCGTGTAAATTGGTTGCAAAACAGGTTTAAAAAATGCTACACGATTGATGCAGCCAGCTATTTTACTTCGATATTTCGCTTTTCTGTCAAAACAAAACCTACACGCGAGCTAAAAAAAATCGAATAAAACACATGGAGCTATTTTTAGACGATCAAAAGACGTCTTAAAAGATAAGTTGGACTTCAGTACATAATTATCCTGCGCTGCAGTGACGCATAATTTGCCGATTGTTTTTGGTATTACGTCCTCCCACACCGAGCTTTTACAGAGCCAATTTTGAAATAAAACACGTCTTCTTGGTAACAATTTGGAAAGATCTAGGAAAAGTGTTTTCATGTCGTTTCCATGGTGATTACGGAATTTTCCATTGCCATCTCCTACTTCAACTGCAAATTTATCCAAACTTAGGTTGGAATTGATTCTTCAAATGCTTTATAACTGTCAAAATTCTAACAGAGGTTACAGCAGACCGTAAATGTTAACAGCCAGGGTTCCGATATTTTTCCAGTTTTTTGAACAAATTTTCCTGACCATTTAAAATGAAAGATTCTCTAGTTCTATAAATGCAGGACTGACTGTACTGTAAGTGTGACATGTATTGATTTTCGTGTTTATTAATTTATGTAACTAGCATAAGAATCTACTGGATTTGTTACTCTAGATAAAATGATTTTGCAAAACTATTCCATGCCGTTCAAACTATATAACGCCGTTACAATACTGAATTTTTATCCCTATTTTTAAAAACAAATCCAGTTACCTTTGATTCCAAAATGCAACATCACGTGCTCTACATAGACGGCATCAAAGGAGAGACGTTTTGTGAGTAATTATTAAACTGCTGAAAATCAGTAAATTTAAATTTAAATTCACAAAACAAATCCTTTCATGTAAGTAATTTTAATATCATGAATTTTCCATGATCCCTATGACCTGAGTTGAGTTTCATGACTTTTTGTAAGCAAATATTGACTTGAATTTTCCGGAATTTTTAAATTTCTCTGGCAATTCCGTGTGTTCCATATTTCCGAGGTCTAGGAACCCTGACAACCATTATCTGATTGGTATAATGGTAATGGAAAGTTTGAAAAAAATAAATCTGAAGCAATGTAGGTAAAACCTATAAAACACATTTCACTGTTTTGTGAAATATTGACTATCTCAATAAAATTCATTTTTGAAAAATTATCGATGTAAATTGCTTTTAAGAAGCATTGTGAAATGTGCAAATACAGCATTGCCCAGAGCGTTACATTACAGCAATTTATTTCGTCCATTTTCTCAGCTTGTTACGCTGTCTTTGCAAAAAAAAAGCTATAATGGAAGAGATAAAAGCCTGCTGTGGAAATTACTTATGTTTTTCAATATTAAACAACGGCCAGCTCTAGTAAAAACAGCGTCCAAAAGGCGAACGACTACTATGAGGTGCCAGCCCTTGATACAGAACATCCACCATAGTAGATAATGACGTTTATACCGAACATATTAAACTGGGCGAGTTATTTGATAGTTTTTTATGCAGCTCTTGCAAAACGTCGAGGGCTACCTACAGCCATGACCCAATTTTTACAACTTGAGGCAAGCTATCCCAGAATGCACCGTATCTGGGCCCTGGTTGTATCGTTCTCTTTTCAGGTCGAACCAATATACCTTTCCTCCTCAGGATTTTTTGTGCGATTTAGACCCTAACTGGCTGTCAATAATTTGGCCCAGGCCATTGAGGGGCATATTCTACCATTTTTGGAGTCTAAAATGCCTCCAACAGCAATATTTATAAATTCATAAGCTGAGAAACGGGTTTAGAACTCTGCGGTGGAAGAAACTAATTACTGTATTTGTCTTGAGGAGGATGGGGGATGAGGATTATAGACAATTTGCAAATATTTTCATAAGTTAGTCAAGAGATGATGACGTTGTCTTCACCTCTGCAAATGTATGTATAAACGTCTTTCATCTTGATTAGCATCAAACGCAGCAAATAATGCACCATTTTTTCAACGTTAATAATAACGAAATTCGTTCTAAAAAACCACCGTAAGGTACTTATTTATGACCCAGTTTAAATGCACCCAGGAACTAGCAATCCTAGAATGCACTCTGCGGGTTTATTCTCAAGTTCTAATTACATGTATTTTTTATTCTAGAGGAGGCTAAGATGACCTTTTTCTTCAGCGAGGCTGCTAGGCTTTGGACACGAGCTACTTTGCATGAGCACACGAACAACATCTTTCAAATGGAAGAAATTTCAATTTCAAACAAGCTGTATTTTTTCCAAATTTAATAACGATTTAAAAAACGTCACCAATAGGCACCATTTCCTAGTCTATATCTTGTCAGCTACAAAATCCCTAAATGAAGTCAATATTAATATTTAATTGTGTTTATTAGGTATATGGATTTTACATTCCCCCAACGACGTGGCCTATATTTACCGACATACACACACATTTGAGGTATTTTTTTAAATTTAATAACCTTTAAAAAACGCCACTAAAAGCATCAATTCCCAGTTATTTTTATCAATGGAACTGTTAAGTACAACGTTTCTAGATGACGTCATTTTTATTGTTTTGGTGGCTATATTGGGCGTAAGGATTTTATGCCTCCCCTCCTTTCCATGTAGCATATTTTCACCAACATACACATATTTTAGGTCATTCTTTCAAATCTAACAACCTTTTTAAAAACACCACCGAAGAGCATCAATTCTTAGCTATTTCTAAATAATGAACCGGTCGACTTCAAAATCCCTAAATGACATCATTTTTAACATTTTTGGTGGGTCTATTAGGTATATAGATTTTATCATCGACCCATCCTACATATTTCCACAGACATACGCATTTTAGATTTTTACAAAATTTAAAAACCTTTTTAAAAAACGCCATTCGATAGTCGTTCTCGAAATATCGCCAATCATATCAGTTAATGCAGAAAACTGATAAAAATGAGTTAAGGAGTAGTCTAACGTATTGTAATTAAACTAAACGTGGGGTCAAGGTTCTGGAAAAGCATGCAGGCTACAATTTATTATTATGTATTACAGCTGTAGAAGAAAAGAGCAAACATTTTTTTAGTAACTTATCTGCGCAAAATACCAACGTTTATCATGCCAGTGACTCCATATCGAAGATGTGGGAGCTTTTGTCACATAGAGTGCCACATTTATGGTTTCTGGTAACATCTATCCCCCTATTTATGCGATCAGAGTATGTGATTCTCTACTGATATCGTTATGATTCCATACTGACATCACTATAATATTAGTGATATCACAATGTTTACATACTGATATCACTGCCTATAGCGATATCACTATGTCTCTATACTGATATCACCATTTCATTATATATAGTGGCGTTTTTGGACTACCAATATCAGTCTGGTTAGTGATATCACTGCATTTTTCCCTAACATCACCACATATCAGTATATATGTACTGATCTCTACCGCACTGACATATACCGATCTTTCCCCCAGGGCAGTCGCCTTTTGCGCTCTACCCCAAAGGTGTCACAGATTCAAAGCCTTTAACAGGCATAGTAATCGTGATCCGATAAGACGATTGAGCCTCTCATAAGTTAACGCCCATGGGCCACAACCAGGCAGGCTCGGTCCTCCTCACAGCGGCTTCGCACGAAGGAAGCAGCTTCGCTTCCGGTGAGGCCATCGCATCCGCAGCTCTCGTTTAACGGCGCAGGAGGACCCATGGGGGGCGCTAATCCCACCGCGACAAACGGCTAATTTCCCCGGCAGGGGCTTCGCTCAACAGGTGAACACAACGTCCAGGACGGCAACGACAACAAGGCAAGACCGAAACCGTACACACGGGGCTTCAAGACAGGGGGTTGGAGAGGGTGGGGAAAAAAAGAAAAAGAGGCCAGCCTACCGCGAAGCCATGACAGTCGGCCAGAAAACACGATGTGCAGAGGATCGGACCTGGTGTCTCCCTCGTCAGGCAAGGCACGGGCCGGAGGACCCGGTCCTCAGTCCGATCTCGGAGCAGGACGAAAGAGCGGCGCCGATCCCATTTTCGCTCGCCTAACAACAAATCCGGCGAAGGCTATAAAAGAGCGCAACACGTAGCAACACGGCGCGGCGGGTGGGGGCGCTGGCGTCGCGAGGCCCCAACAACAAACGAGCGGATCCACAATGGATGCAGAATCGAGCGTTGCCCCGGGCGACGCAGCCTTCTTGCCGACTCCGAGTCTATTTTAAGCTTCTTGAAGGCTTCAATGAACTCGGGGGCACCCGCCGGTTGACGGGGTCGTCAACAGACTCAAGACGGCAGGAAGGGAAGGGGCCCCCTCCGAGAAAATGAATGTGGTTGACAGAGTTGTTTAGGCTGGAAAGCCATCGCAGAGAAGGAAACGTTTGAAGCAGCCTCAGGCTGTTCGAAGCAAACCTGAATGACTGGGGTTAAAACTGACTCACTCTGAATCTCGTGCACGGGCTTCCTTTAGCTCATTGCATTGGTTGGAGAGCCTGAGGTTGCTGCGAACGCTTGGTGTTTTCAGCCCACGGCTTTGCCCTGTTGTCAAGTCGGTTGACTGAGCCCTGATGGCAGTAGTGAATTGTAAAATCAAATATTAGAACTTAGTTTGAGAAGGAAATGAAAAAAAATGTACTACATTATTTTGCAAGTCTGTTAATGTGGTTGACAGGGTCGTCAAGTCGGTTAACTGCACCGTCCCAATCTGGTGGACCCCATTGCGAATGTGGGGGAATGAATGCGGTTGACAGGATCGTAAAGTCGGTTGACAGCCCAGGCAACTGCACCAACTCCGTCTGATGGGCCCTTTTGCCAAACCAGTGAAATAAATATGGTTGTCAAGTGGACCCTACTGCCAATAGGGGATACATGTGGTTGTCATGCTTGACAAAGCCGATAAGTCGGTTGACTGGGTTGTCACCATTGAGTGAGCCCCAATGCCAAAGATAAATTAATGTTATTGACAGTAGACCAAGTTGCCAATGGGGGAAATAAATGTGCTTGTCAGGATCGTCAATTCGGCTAACAAAACAGTCGACTGCACCGATCCATCTGGTGGGTCCAACTGCCAAGAAAGGAGGGGGGAAATGAATATGGTTGACAAGTCATTTGACTTTGTTGTCAAGCCGTGACAGGGTAAACAAGTCGGTTGAATGAGTCGTCAAGCCGGCCTACTGCACCACCCCATCAGGTGGGCCCATCTGCCAATGGGGGCAATAAAAGTGGTTGACAGGGTCTTCAAGTCGGTTGACGAGCGTTTGACAGAATCGCCCAATTCACAAAGCGGAGGAAACTCAAATACAGATCTCCTACAGAAAGAATATTTCACCTTCGACTTTTTCGGTTTTTTAATCATATTTCTCTTGCCATTGAAAACGCAAAAAATGTCCCATGCAAGCAAACAAGTGCAAGATTACATATCTGAGATTTATTTGCATGAACCATAATCAGTTCTCAGTAAACAGCTTTTTTGTCTCAATATTGAATATCAAGCAAGAATCTGCAGAATATCTGCAGAAAGGATTCTATTTTTACTGCAGTTGATCAAACTGGCCAGTAGAGGTTACATCCTACACGATATTTACGTTGCTTTCAACCGTCATGTTTTAAGAGGATTATTTCCCGATAAAATCGAAGATTGCTTTTTCCTGGTGTAAAAATGGTTGCAAAAAATAGGCAAATATTCAACTTCAGCCCAAATATTTTTGAATAGTCAGAAAGCAAATGCCATTGTTGGTAATGAAAGGGGGTCATAAAGCCCACTAACACTATCACAAGATGACGTCACTTTTTAAAATTGCATTTCGATTCACATTTCGCCATGTCAATTTCATATAATGATGACGTCATGTGACTTCCAGCACATCTGTCCATTGTCTTATGCTAGTGTTAAGCAGGTCACGTTTTTAAAGGTTTGTTAAATTAAAAAATACCAATATATAACGTCTATAAAATAGTTAAAAAGATGTTACTGATAAGTCACGTGTCATCTTGCGCAGAGTAGTCAAACATTAGCTCATTGTGGGGAAAATAGAGGTGTTAGGTTGAGCAACGTAAAGTAGGTGGAATCCCAGGACTTGAGGACACATTAACGTGGGCATTTACAAGAGGGTGCTTCAAGATCGAGGGGTTAACATATCTTAAAAATTGGGCACACGTGACTGTTGATTTCAAAAGTTCAGCCTGACTTCACAAATTTCAATGACTTGAAAGGAACTTCATTAGCTTTAATGAGACTTTAAGCTGTTTGACACTGGAACTTCAATACTTTGACACTGGAACGTCAATAGTTTGACACTGGAACTTCAATAGTTTGACACTGGAACTTCAATAGTTTGACACTGGAACTTCAATAGTTTGACACTCGGACTTCAATGATTACATTAGGACTTTAAAGATTTCATTCGACTTATTTAGATTTCAATGTCTGCATTGGGACTTCAAAGATGTACATCTGACTTCATAAAATGCTGCCCCTTCGTTCAAGATGGTCGTCATGGGAGTAGCGCACTCTGTCTATCGGTTGACTTGCCTGTGGGTCAAGACTCAAGCAGCACGTTCCTCGCAGTCAAAAGTCGCGTTAATTCTCCTCTGGTCCATAACTCGGGATCGTAAACCATCCTCCGAAATTATATTGCATCTTTGAAACGCCACCAGGGGGCCATTATCACGTGCGACATTTGTTGTACATCACATTGCGGTCGGTTCAGTACTGGGTAAAAGCCCAGCTCGGGATTCGGAGCACGGACCTAAGGGTCACTTAGGGAGAAGACCATTTGCATAGGTTAGGCGAAAGACGCATTAAGCGAATTTAAGCAACCGCTTTACGGGTACCTTATGGGCGACGCAACGTGCGTAAAACAGCGACTTAATTACTCCGAATGATAATGGCACCGAGGAAGAGCCCATCCCATTTCTCCTGGAAATTACCACGAAACGAACGTTCTAAAGGGAACGCCTCATTAAAAAAAAACCGATACATTGGGTATAGGGGCAATGGGGCTGTCCGCAAAATACGTAAAATTATTTAAGGGAATTTTTTTCACACCCCCATGTAACGTTTTGTATGAAAACATAACCACCTCTCCCCCATTTCATGAATATTTGCAACTTTACAAAAATTATCAATTCTTGGTACCGGTGCACAGGGCCTCTGAGAATGATTTCCTATTTTTAGATGTTAGTAATGTGACAGTCGTAGAATAAATGTTATAATAATAACATCAAAAATAGTTGATTTCATCCTGGTTTTCATACGAAAAATATTATTGATTAAAGCATCGCAGCAGGCAAATATTTTCGAACAATATTCACAAGTAATAGATTTTTTTTTACTTTTCTCTAAAATTGCATTGGTGAGAAACACTAGTTAAGGGGACGCCGTTATCGACAATTTTCGAAAATGACGATCATATATCATGACTGCTTGAAAAACGCAAGCAAAATGATTCATTTTAAGTGAAAATTTGTGTAAAATGGTAAAAAAGAACGGTTTTGAAATAGTTGAAATAAATTCCAAATCAGCATATACACGTATGAAGATTTTAAAATACGTGCCAAAATGTAACATACTGTATCATTGACGTATTTTATTTCAATATATTATATTTTTAAGCCACTACATCAATATCAGATCAGCACTACGATAACTTTTGCAAATTTCTGCCCACCATGCAAAAATGTTTACTTCACATATTATAAGCATTGATGTTTACTTGATTTCCCCCGCCTAGATTTGGTACTCGCTAGGGCCTATCATATTTCATATCATAAAAATGTCCAGTTTATTTATAGTAAAACGAAATACAAAATACGATAAACATGGAAAAAATCCATCAAGCAATATCCGATTTGCTTAGCCTTAAAAGCAATTCCAGAAGACATTCTGAAAAGTTTAACATCTGTTATACTGTAAATCCAAATACCACACTCAAGGATGAGAAAGTCAACGGACTAGCTAATCAACATCTCAGATTTAACTGTAAAGGACAAGTATCTGGAAATGGCCCTCAAGTATGTTAATGAGATGCAATGTGCACTGTAAATCTTTATACCCCATTTGGAACAAATGGCCCAGATAACGTTCGTTAATTTCACGATGTTAAATGCCCTTAAAATACGCCCTCCAATCTCCACACTAATTCACACCATATATCAGTTTGGTATATGATGTTTGTTGTAGGTTATGGGCCTTCTGACGTTGAAATTTATGTCATTAATGCAGGATAAAAACTATTAAACCAGACGCTATTTTGAATCTTGAGAAGCCCAATCCAAATTACTTCCACATTTTCGCTTCTAATACCTGTTATGATTGCTAGGCCTAAATACCTACTAAGGGATTTATCCCACACAAAAATTAAACTTATAATTAAAAAATAAAACGGGAAACATCTATTTTTAAAAGTCGCATAACGGCTTTTTAAAATGTATTTAGTTTTTTTTTATGAATACACGGAGCATTTTCAAATTTTAATAACCCTAGGGAACGGCCCCGAGAACACATAAATTTAGCAATTACAACAAGTATTTGAAGCAAAAATGTGGGAAGAATGGTTTTGCTTGGTGGGTATACTTTTGGCTCAAACTTAACAGATCGTTGTATATAAAAATGAGTGAGAAATAAAAGTCCTTTGGTGTCGTTCATTAAACTGGTCATCACATTATGATTAACGACCAATAAAGCGTCGTATACATGTAACTTATGTTTCCGAATGCCAATCGTTCAATAAATAACCATTAAACGGTGAATATGTTTCGGACTGGCAATTGTTGAAAAACCTAACCATAAGACGTCACACTCGCGTATCATTTTTGTTGGTGTTCCACAAATGGACCAAGATAGGAGGCTCAAAAAGTCGATGTCTTGATGCCCTTTATAGACGGCCAGTAATAAATCGGGTGTGTGGATTTCGCCCCCTACTACATGGCATATGATCGCAAATATGCCATGAATTCAAATGTCAAAAGAAAGCCATTTCTATACGAACCAGATGACGTACGTCGAGCCAGGACCGAAAATAAATAAAACGTTGATGCAAAATCAATTCCAACAGGCAATGCATTACCAACGGCTCGCCAATTCAATGGACGATAAATGAAAAGCGGAATCGGCCTCCAGCCACCTGCATGACAAATCGCTACCCGTGAGCCTCAACAACGGAAACGGAAGCGCACATGTATGTTGTTCCATGAAAACATGATGCATGTAGGTTAGTTTTGAACTTTTCGGATAATTTCTTGGATGGAAATCGCATGTTTTTGCCGCTGTTCCTACATGCAGCTAAACCGAAGTCATTTTTCCCCAAATAAATTGTCAAGCGTAACCTATTGATGGACGCACTTTATGGACAGACCCTTCCAAAGACAATCGATCTTTTTGAGCACGGAAATCTAGACCGATAAAAACGGCTTCAAGAAACGTTTTTGTCGTGCTCTGAAATGCGAACATTACGTATTAATTACGCTGGAAATCTGCGACAATAACATTTTTTTCTCAATCTAGATTTTCACTATGCGTGCGCTTATGTGTAATCGGTGAACGAAGACATCTCCATTTCATAAATTATCGCCCAATATTTTATTAACGACGCTCGAATCGCATTTACACCGGTTGCTGAACTGATCCTGAAAATTGATATTCATTCTGTCGCAACGCATAACTGATCAGTGGTTTTATCAACACCAAAAAAGAATGAATTGCACGAATGCACTTAAATCCCGTCTTAAACCGGACCCGAAAAGATGCCCACCCTTCAGAAAAATTACATTTTTGCTTGAAATACTTTTTTCAAATTGCTAAATGTATTTTTTGCTGTGCAGAACTGACTGTCCACTAGGGTCTGCGTTATTTTTCATAATTTGACATTGTCCTGTCAATTTTATTTTTGATTAATATAATAATAAAAAATTAAATAAAAGGGGAAAATAGATATGTGATCTTTAAAAATGAGTTTTTCCTCTCAATGAAATCTACGAAAATGGGCATTGGAGATTTCATAACAGATTTGTTGCAAGTTTGGTTTTTTTATGTAAATGAGCTGAAGATTTGCTAATTATACAAAATTACGCAGACCCTAGTGGACAACCAATTTAAAAAGGGAAAAAAGTAGCATTTATAATATTTGAAGCAAAAACAAGGTTTCAATGAATAAACCAACTTAATTGCATTAACTTTTTGAAACTAAATTCTGTAGCAAAAACAGCAAAACGAATAACACACTATAAGTGGCTTTTTCAGTTCTAGCAATTTTCAGGAAACTGCATTTTTATCAGTAAAATAAACGGAAATATTAATATTTATACCATTCAAAAGTCAGTGCGCATTAATACGGGATTTCCTCGACCACTTTTCTCTTCCCAGATGTTCCCTGACTTTTTAAATAGAAGTCATCACACTTGATAATTTTATGTATGAGTAAGTTTCGCTTTCATTTGCAGAAATTACACGTATTTTCTTCAGCCCATCACTTGCAGTCATTTGTACCCCAAATATCGACCTGCTAAACAATAACGTTCTCAAATGACGTCGTTATAATATCAACTATGAGGTTAAAAGCCCTACGATGGGCCTTATTTATGTCAAATGTTGATGTCATGTCATGTGGAAACATGTCGTTATACTGTCTGGCAATGTAGTGATTTAGTAAATAGAAGCATGATGGCACATATTAAGGACATGATGAGGTATGTTTTGGTCGTCTTGCAGGTCAAAAATGCGTTATTTTTATCAAAATAAATTACCCAATGTCATTTTGAGAAGTGGCAAGGTTTTAGGAGGTTGCCCATTTCAAACCACAATGGACTATTATAATAATAAATCATTATGGATGGTTCTTCATGTACCGATCTGTAATCCATAGTTTAATTTTTCCTCTTAAAATTCTGTAAACAAATGTGTGCCGTTCGTGCTGCAAATGCCATCTGCATGTTTGCTTGTTTCGCACTTCGCAATTAATCCAATTAGTAGCTATAATCAGAACATATAGCCGGTTTTTAAAAGCATCGAGCAATTTTACGTTCTAGTCGAATCAATTAAGCCGGCTTTTCAGCGGTGCCAGCTGAGGCTTGACGCAGGATGCAAAAAGGAGCAAGCGACACTTGCATGCACATCCCAAAAATCTCAAACTGGAAATGGGAAACCTAGAATAGTTTTAGGCTTTAATGGACCGGCAGTTATCGTTATTGATTCTGGACTAGAAAAACGTGCCTTGTGTGGATTGGATGAGAGATAAACCGATATTGTTTAGGTTTTGGAAATGATTTAACCTCGAAAGTTTCCAACAACAACAAAATCAAACATCATCTGAACAAATAATTTTCGATAATAACTGGATATGCCTTAACCGTTATCTGAGAAATTGTGAGAATCTCACGTCAAGAATTAATCTTTAAACAACTTCTAGCATAGAGTACTTCTGCACAATTTAAACAACGTTATTGATTTAAGAATAAGATGTTGTATTTGCAGTTGGCTTTCGACAGCTGTGAGCATATACGCACAGCATTTGTGATTTTTCTGTGGATAAACAGGGCATTAAATTGTTATCTAAATCACTGCTGGTACTTCCTCAAACTGTTCAACGATTAGCAGCATAATGAATAACCTTAATGCTAATGTAATAAGATTGAGAACCATTTGAGAACGTAATGGAATGAATGTTTACACCACATCATGCAAGTAAACGAAACGAACGTAGACTAAGTAATTATATGAAAAGCTTGTCGAAAGTAGTATGGAACAACAACAGTAATAACAGAAAAATATAAACGGTTTCCACCGAAATAAAATCTCAACTTCCCTGACTTTCCCAGGTTTTTGCAAAAAAAAAATCCTGACTTCATCAAAAATGTTTATACGATGAAATAAAAAAATCTACCAATTACTGATTTCAAGATTTATTTCAAAAGTACTGTGAAAAATAGAAAAATTTGTTATCATTCCCTATTTTCTTTTTAAATACTTTCAAAATTTTAAATCTATTCATTGGTAATCCAACTTCATATTACATTTCATACAGGATATGAGTATTAGCATTTATGCTAATCAAATCAATAGCAACATTTTCTGTGATAAATAATGCCGATTGAACAGACGTGATGTGGCTTTAAGGATAACATTATAGTGATAGCACTAGCCTATAGTATCTTCCCCATAGTGATATCACTACTGTCTTTCCCGTAGTGACATGAATAGACCAAAAAACCACAATGTCACTATACATAGTGATATCAGTATACAATCATACAGTGATATAGTTGCCGTCATGACAGTTAATGTCACGTCGTTCAACTTTGTCAAAACTAACAAATCGTGGTCGTGACAATACGACATTTTGTTTTTCACGTCAAAAAAATGCCGTGACATTCATTGGCGTGACTTTAATGTCACGTGAAAACGAGCCATAACCGATGATTCGTAGCAGGCAAAACACGTCTTAAGAGCAAATATTTTGTAAACATGGCGTCAGTCCTCGCTGCAAGCCATCATCCATTCTTGTAATTAGAGTTTGGAGGCTACATCGCCCACATATTAATTAGATAAAATGTGGAAATAGCCGAAACAATGGCGCGCATTAATTCGATTAGTAAAGCAGCGACAAATAGACCAGTTTGTGGGCCACATGCGCAATAAACCGCTTTATTCCCATGACTTTCGCCGAGGCGGATGCTCCGCGCTTTCTGTCGATATCGCATTTCAAAAACACTCGGTTGGAATTTTGCTACAACCCCGGTTTTGTACAGGGTGGGATGGGGGTAAAAAGATTCTTCGCTCCAACGTCATTATCGAATCTGGGCGCCATTTAATCAAATTATATTTGGAAAAGGCTGTTAATGAGTTTGATGGCATCGCCGATATTCAGGGCCATTAGATCACGATATTGGGGTTTCGTTCCCGCTCTTTACGCCATTTGAAACCCGTTAATTATACTCAGCCCTTGCCACGCATGAAGGCTTAAAGGAGGGTTCCCGAGATTCACCTGAAAATGCCCCTGATTGGTATTTAAGCATATTTTACGGAGTTATCGATTGAATTGAAAAATAAACGGTATATTTCTAATTGGTTTAAACAGTTGTTAGAATAAACAAAAGCATATTTTGGATATTTTAATCACTTTTGGAAGACTTTTTTTGTACATTGACTTCGTAAACTGCTAAATTCTCTAACTAAAATAATACGAATAAACGACTCGTACCAATTAAAAGAATACTCAATAACCTTGAATGCCTAATATTCAGCACGTTTTCAGCAAAGTTATGTTATCGTTTATGAACAAGAGTTCATTTTCATTTGGTTTTAAACAGTTCTAAGATAAAAAATAGGGGATTATAACTTTTTTAAAAATCTGCTTCTCCCATTAAATGTACTATTCTGAAACCATTGACATTTAAGCACGTTTTAAGTGAACTTATCAATTTAAGAACAACAGTTTATTACTTATTAGTCTAAAACAGTTGTTAAAATAAATAAAATAAAACATTTGGGTTTTTAAATCATTTTGAACTGATGTTCTTAAATCGATAACTTTGATTAAAACGTGCTAAAACACCACTTTGTGGAATGTTACGACGTTAGTAATTTAGTCTTTTAATTATCACCAAGATTATTAAACCAAGAAATATTTGGTTTTAAACAGCTCTTGGCATAACAATAAGGCACTTTGGGTATTTTTTACAGGGTATACATGCATATATTTTTTCATCTAGCACTCTTAAAATGTGTAATGCCGCAACCAAAGTCAAGAATAAATCATTGGTGTAACAAAGGATTAATGACTGGAATCACTTGAACGCCCTAATTACGTATCCATGACATCAATTACCTATCGAGTACTGGCACCCCGCATTTGAGCTAACACAAAAGTTTAGCTCAAGTTCCCTCCAGAACGAATTCTTGGAGCAGAACACGTGCTCTCGTTCACGCTCCGGGTCAACGCAAGGTTCCTGCACTCGAGACATCGTCACCCTTGAGAGGCAGCAACGCTGTTTCCTTGACGTCACTGGGCGGTTAAGAGGCAGCGACACATGCAAAGGGAGATTTTGCATGGATTAAGTTTCAGCTGACGATACGAAGCCGCTCCAGAATGGCGCATGTGAAAGGAAACGCGGGCGATGTCACGTGTCACCGACTCCCATTCCAGAGTCTCAGCGTCATAAATTAGCGCTCAAACTAAATTGCTCGCTTTAGAATGGCCTGTATACCGGAGAGAGATTAATCCGCCATAATGCACAGCCTCACCAGACCGTTTAATAAACAAGGATCGTGCAACGGCCTCTTGATCCCCAAAACAGCGCGTGCTAATTACGTGAAATACGACGTGCTAATTGCTTTATTCGAGAGCGGAGAGCGAAGAGGGGCGACCCGCAATTCGCGATTGTTTAGCATCTGAGCGGTCGGCGAGACTAATTAAAAGCGATTGCAGACTGCGAGATTTAAGAACTTGCACCAGAGAAATGAAGACCCGGTTTCAAACATGAATTTTCGTCCGTAATCTACTCGAAATCCAGTTAAAAGCACGCTTCAGTTGTTTTCAACCCATCCCGGTCATGAGTCATCTATCTGAACACGGAACACCCATCGAACACGATTTAATTGTTCAATTACATTTCATGTTGATACTACACAGTGTACATTTATTTAGTTTTTATTTTTACTGTGTAGAATTGGTCATCCACCATATGAGCTACCGAATCCCACATTATTCTGTTCAAACTCGCAAGAACATCATGGTTTCGCAAGCACTAATAGTTGTCGAATTTTCGACCCACTACGAACTGTACGAATTGGACAACATCTATTCTGGTAGCACAATTTGTTAATTTGTTTTTATTTGGACAAATTTCACATTATTTTTACTAGGAAAGGACCAAAAATTGATGTGTTGGTGGCTTTACTAAATAACGTCAAATTTCAATCAAAATAACCTTACTTTTCCACATCAGATGATGTTAACGCCCTATAGATTGCTCCATATCTCATTATCAACAAAACATATTAAAAGTGATGTCATTTGGAAATGCAATTGTTAAAGAGGTCGTTATCTTCAGCACATACAGCTTTCAATCGTGCATCCGTTCGAATCTCTCAGAGTAACTCCAGGAATAATTGAGAGCACTCGGTTAAAACTGAACGACATTAGTGGACCAACCAACTCAAAACTAGCATAACCAGACTTACAGTGCAAATCTCCCAATACGAGAGTCGCCCATCTTGGCGTTTCCAGCCCTATGACGTCAATTCCGCATTTGATGAAGATGATCGCAATCGAGAGCTCTGCGAGTTCATGCCAATAGTCCCATCTCAACTCAAAAAAACTCACCAGAGGCAAACTATCAAGTGAAAATGCCATCTTCGATAACTCGACGGCTACTGTCGCTCTCACCTCTCCGCTGATCCCAGCCGCAGCGACTTCACTTCAACATTCTCCTTGAGAGTACAAGCCCATCTCCAGTCCTCCGCACACGCCCTGCATCATTCGCCTCCATTTTGCGTTTAGCCGCACGCGTCACGTGTTCCCGGCGTTCCTCAGAAGAACACCCGCGGGTTCCCGCAGGGCGCCTGATGGAAAGCTGTTTCTGTCGGAATCCCCATAATTCGAGTTTAATTAAAATCGTTAGGCCTAAATTGGGCCGTCGATTTCTTAAACGAGAGGCAGCCAAGCGTGTGCCAATTAGCACGCGGTATCGACTGGCAAAGCACGCCGAAATTTCCCCCTGGATTTTTAATATGCAAATTGCGAAGAGTGTTAATTGAAGACGACGTTCAGATACCCATCGTTGCGTTGAAAAAATACTGCCACCTCACGCCATAAAGGCGATGCCGAATTCGAAACCCGAAGGACAATTAGCGCGAGGCATTCTTCGGAATCCGCGATTCATAATCCATAACGCATGCATCCCTGCAGCGCTTGGTGCAAGCCAGGAATAACAAACGTCCTAATCAATAATCCGCCAATTAATCTTACTTTCGAATGAGCTGACGAAACAAAGGATGATTCACACCGTCTTGCTGCTTCGTAAAAACAGCGGTGGAAAACGCATCATGCGTGTCTAGACTCGGTATAAACATACATGCATGCATCCATAAGGGGCCGTCCACAAAGGACGTCCGGGACCGGGCGAGGGGGGCTCAAGGAAAGACGTCTGGATAGCCAGTTGAAAATTCCGAATTTCATACGGAAAGAACTGCTTGAAAACTGGGTAAAAGTGACTGAAAACCGAGAAAACCGACCGTTGGACGGTCGGGAAACGACGGTCTAAATGTGACCAAAAAAGACGTCAGGTCTGACGCCTTTTAAAAAGTCAAGAGGAAAGATTTAATTTTCATTTCTTTTAACACGTAACACGTTCAAAATAGTAGCATTGATTTTTTCAGTGTTGAGCCTGTTTTAAAAACGTCTAAAACGACGTCCGTTTTTGGTTTTTCATCGACGTATTTGAAAATACGTCCAAAACGACGTCCTTTTGACGGCAGTACGACGCGAGGGGCTAACATCTTCTGAAGTCAGGTTGGTTGAAGTCTTTGAAGTCTGTGAAGCCCCATTGAAATCATTTAATGGAATGTTAGCCTGAAGTCATCGAAGTCCCACTGATAATGCCACTGAAGTCATCGAAGTCCCATTGAAATCAATAAAATATCATTGAAGTCCCACAGAAGTCTTTGAAATCTTTGAAGTCAGGTTACACGATTTTTAAGAGATGTTAGCCCGTCGGTACGACGTCTTTTTAGACGCCATTGCGATGTCTTTTTAGACGCCATTGCGACATCTTTTTAGACACCATTGCGACGTCGTTTTAGACACCATTACGATGTCTTTTTAGACACCATTGGGAACAGTTTACGACGCCGTATTTCTGGAAAATACGACGTCTGTATGACGTCTTCAGGGCATTTGTGCTACGTGGCTGATATGGTGATTATGTATTTGATACTTAGGGCCAGTTGCACCACCGGACAGGGGGAAGGGGTCTGACAATCATGAAAATTCTAGGACGTCCATTGTGGATGACCCCTAAGGATTGAGGCCCATCTTCCATGGGTCCAAAGCCGTATTGTTTATTTCAAAGAAAACTGAGTGAAACGGATTTTGATCAGCTGATGTTTATCTCGGTTAGATCGCAGTTATCATAACTACTTTCAAGGAAGATTCTAGGAAGTGGTGCCACCCAACATTTCCGTAACCAATTTCTTTTTTCCGGTGTGTTACTCCAGGGATTAAGGGTCAACGTAAGGCGTTTATTATGGATGCGTCATCGATCTGCCGAAGATTTGCCATTTGTATTCAATTGTTTAGATGGACGTTCTTTACGGAGAGCCTAAAAACCATAATTGTTGGAAATGCCAACAAAATTGCAATTTCATTCATCAAGTTTAAATCCGCAAAAATCAACATTTTCTCGATTTCAGAATGCAATAAGCAGAAAATCCATTGGAATGAAATTAATTATGGATGATGATATTGGTTAAAAGCAGTAAGTTGAGATGTATTTATTTTACAAAGCTGAGGTTTTTATCAAGAGACCTTTTTCAAAAGACTATATAGCCGCAAACTGGACGCCGTATTCCGCTTTAACTTATCAACAACACAACGCTATCTCGAAAATCGATTTTAGCTAAACATTTAAAGCCTGTCACTATCATTGTGTTTCGGTTGAGTAGGCAAACAATGGGACGGCATTTTGTGAAATACAGTACGCCATCCAATTAAATACAATCGGCGAAATACTAGACGCTAAACCTACACAGCAGTTAACGATATCGTAATTGCTTACTCGGTTTTATAGACTGCATCGAGATCGGGATTATTGACGTCAATTTTAGGGAAATTCAAGCCATTGTGAAACGCAAGAAATCGAACACTAACCCTAAATCTATAATTGAAAACAACAATTGAAACTGGCTTTCAGCGGAGATTGTGATGGAAAGAGTTGACAAACATTCATTTAATCCCTGAATAAGATTTGAAAAGCACGATGCAACATGATTTTGCGTTTAGTAATTCAAAAGCTTACATGGAACCACATCGTCCTCAAATATCAACCACGCTTGGATATAAACAGGTTTAGAATTTGGTATGTCGGTAATATTACAGCCAAGTACCAACAAATTGATGCCATTTGTTAGGGTGCAGGGTAAAATTGCACATACATGTACATGTAGATGCGTTGAGGTTTTTCATTTCCTAGCCTCAAGTTTCCAAGTTCCAAAATCTCGCCAAATTCCACAATTAGTTGATTCTGCAAGTAATTAATCACACGACCGCCGGTCACATAAATGTTTCTATTAGTAGGGCTTAGTGGTTAGTATCCCCAGCACCATTGTAACAGGTTTCATGGTGCACTTTAAGTTAGCCATTACAGGTGGCCCGGTCCGAGGGGAGGGGGAAAGGAAGGTGCTAAATTTACATTAAATACATGTAGCTTAATGATAAAGTTCAACTAAACTGTTTCTTCACCTGGTGTGAGAATTCGAGTTTCTCTTTCCACCAATATAGGGAATTATTTTGCAACTTTGAATAGTTCAATGGATGATAAATACATTATCATAACCAGTCCATTTTATCACTATATTTATCTCTAATTTGCGATGTGGCTTGTAAAATTTGGAATGATGTGCACTTAAGATGTGATCATGTGGACGATTGAGTCCCGCACATAGGACAGGGTTCAGTTCATACCGGAGATAATGGCTCTTGTATGCAGTGAAAAAATTTGGTATGGATTTGTTCTTAAGTGAATGATAGATCTCTTCAGCTGAAATGCCATCTTACTATCAAAATGTTGGTATGTGCCAACTGGGAGCTAATATACACTGTATTTCAAAGTAGTTTACGAGTGGAGCTGTCAGTTAACCCTTTCTTTGCGTTCTACGAGTTCTTTAGTAGGTAGATATTGTATGACTCGAGCTTCGATCTCCATATATTTTTATATATATAAACAACACCAAGGCCACCCATACCATATTCAAATCCATTAGCCCTATTATTATCCATTGTATGTTATAGTGTCATTTTAGAATAACTGGAATGCATTGGATTTATCTGTGCCAGTGGATGTGTAATCCATCTGGATTAATGTTCTTGCTGTTGGGATTAATCACCAGTGGATTACCCGTGTTACTTTTTCTGATCGGATTATTGTGCTTTATGGAGATTTCGTGGCAGTGGGTGAGAGAAATCGTGTTTACTTTACTCATGAGTTTTGAATAAGTCAGTGCATTGAGTTGGGCTAACTATATAATTTCATTGGATAAAATTTGACAAATAGTTCTTTTTCAAACTCTCAACTTCTTCCGATAATAAAATTTGAACCCTAGACATCTCCGGAGGAAATATCATCCCAATTTTATTATGCTGCAGCACCCCACGGTACCAAATAAAAGTGGCAAATTTCGAAATTGAACAGGGATGGGTTACGAGTATGTATCAAAAGGCACTCATCGAGCAGCAAAGTTCAGACCGGAAATGCACCCACGATCCAGGAATATTGCCTTTCCGATGGGGAATTGTAACACTCCAATTGGGGAACGTGGGCGGCTCGATGCATTCATGGCAGTGCTGCCACCTTCGGAGTAAATTCCAATAATAGGACTGCCACTATTGAGCACGCTTAAAAGCCTGAACGAGTGTCATCATTCCCTTCCGTCTGGATGCATTTCATCAGCTCTTTGTTTTAATCTTATTTGGGCAGCTCTATGTATATTTTAAGGCAGCCCACTAGTGCATTTTTCAGACGCAACCCCGTCTTAATTGACAGGAGGAATGATAGGTACGAGCAACTGGCCGTTAATGATCCCACACAGACCATGGAGACATTTCCCAGAGGCCTTCGCTTTCCTTTGTGTCCAATGCTGATTATTTTTGCTCTAAACACGAACATCTATTTCTTCCGCCAAATTAACCAGTGGTGTGGCAACCGTGACACTGGCTTTCAGCTGCGCCTTTGGACCCCATCCGTCGGAAAAAAATTACCAGGTCCCAATCCGCTACAGCTCCAATTAATAAGGGAACAGGCTCACAAAAAGGTAAACACCATGAATAAGGAATAAGGAGGGCCCGGTTAGAATTGCGCTCGCTAGATGGTGTCACCGTCGAATGGAACCGATATCCGAAATGACCAGGACAGTGATTCTAGGTTTAAGATAAACAGATATAAACATTGAAATTGAATAACCGCTGATGTTGTCAGTTAATAAACTGACAACATCAGAGGGGATGTTTTCAATTTCACCGTTTTCAATAGCATGACAAAAAAAAATTCTTTTCGAAAAAAATTCGCCGGGCTGCATGGCTCTATTCCCAAACCGGAAATCAATTAAATATGTAAACACGAGTTTCACACATGGAAAGATCCAGAAAAAACGATGGGAAGGGGTCAATATAAACGTCAGGGCCATGGGTTCAGCCACCCCTTGCATCCGTTACTAGTTTTTCAAAAAAAAAAAACTAAAATGCTATTTTGATAATAAATGAATTCGAAAAAAATATAAGCGACTTTATTTGCGTATAAGAACATTATTTACTTCGGAATAAATGGAATGCAGCTTTCAGAGTTGTTTCCAGTGCAGGCAGTTACTTTAGAAACGTTTCCGAAAGGAATATTAGCCACAAGGGGACAATCGAATCTTCAGTGAGCAACGTTTTCCTAAATTTACGTTTAAGCGGCATAATAAAGCCAGCGTTACGCATTACTACTATTTTATATCTCACATACAGTGCGCTATCTTTAAAAACGTATTATTTTGGAACGGTTTAAGGCATGACTCGGTCAGTTATTGTTGAACCGGCCGGTCCAAAGATAGGAACCCACATATTAGTTAAATAAATTTCCGAATCAAATAAAGTACGTAATAGTTGCATTAAAAAGGGATTATCAATACAGCCAGCACTGCTATTTTATCGTCCACAAATTCCATTTGTCTACATTGTTTATATAAGACAGCCTCCAGGCTTTAACTAAATCAATATTTATTCCCGTAATGACTAACTTAAGGTGTGCCTGTAGGAGCTGAGGGTCAATCCACTATAATCCTTAGAAAGCTGTTAATTCGTTCATTTTTTTTGCTTGAATTCTGAAAAAGGAGTAGCAAAATTTGATTTTCCCAATGTAGAATTGGACATTCAGAATAGGGCTTTTTTGTTTACATGTAATTTCAAAAGGCAAATAATTTTAAAAGAGAATAAGGTTCAGCATTGATATTCGTATACAAAGCAAAAATGAGTAATTTTTTTTGCATGGTAGAATTGTATCTATCCAAAGATATCCTTTTGGGTTGAAAATGGACATTCCATTTGAGATTGCTCTCGACGTTTACCGTAGCTCTTGTCTCTATAATGGGCATGGCCTAAACTACGTGTCCATTTGACAAGCGAGTGGACAGAGTCCAACAGATGTGGAAATTGCGCGTGCATACAGCCGGAAACAAACAGAGAGAGATAGCAACTCTGTGCCCTCACTAAAACAGGAACGATATGATTGTACCACAGCCTACATATAGTAGGTTATGAATGGACAGTCGAGCTCTGGCTTAGCGTAATTAACCTTCCGGTGTAAATTTCTCAATATGTCACCCCTGTTGAGTTTCTAGCTCTATGCATACGTCATTTCCGCTCTAATGGACTATCACGTAACATTCAGTGGACACGGTTCTGAGAGATGATGTCGACATTTTACTCTATTTAATATCAGGAGAGTAAAACACTCAAATGGAGGGAGATTGCTCTCGATGCGCGATGGTTAACTACCCTGGTGAAAAGATCAGTATGCGATTCTCTACTGATATCACTGTTTCTATACAGATCACTATATGTAGTGACATACTGTTTTTTTGGACTACTGATATCAGTACGTTTAGCGCTATCACTAACTTCTTTTACTAACATACTAACATCGCCACATGTCAGTATATTTGCACCAATATCTACACACTAATATGTACTAATCTTTCCACCAGAAATTCCACCAGAATTAAAATTCAGATGAAGTCTCAAAACACGTGTTAATCCGTTCCTACACACGTTCCAACGCCGGAAGTCACGTCTTGAGCACTTCCCAAGCACGATTCAACGCGGGGGAAAGAACCGCAGTTTCCCATCTCCTGGAGTCCTCGAGTCCCCGGAACAGGCCGCCATTAAGGATCGAAGCTGCCGTGGGGGATCGGCCATAAAGCCCCCCTGGCAATCTCGCACTTCATCGTTTTATAACTGCACTTGAAAGCGCTCGCATTAAAGGCCGATAAAGCGATCGTAAAACGGTAACAATAAGGGAAAATAACGGGGCCCTTATACCTTGTTTGCATTAATTCGACGCCGAGAGAAGGGCGGTCGAATCGCGGTAGAATCCCACTATCAAGAGTTCACGCACGGTGCGTGACGGCGCGTGACTCCAGTGTGATTCTGGCCAATGCCGGAAACACGCATGCTAGAATTTGGCGTGTCACGTGACGTGACGGTAACGTGAATGCCATTCTGCCTTTACGTCAATTGTGAAATATTAAAAGCACCGGACTAGGGCCTCATGCAAGACGCGCGTTGGAGGAACGCACCAGGTCTCTAGGCTCGTACGATAAAAGCCTGACGCTCCTCTGGAGAAGCGCTTTTCATCGATTTTTTTTCAGAAATAAGTGCATGCTGGGATTTGTTAAGGGGCATTTTATTTCGAAATTGAAATTTCGCCCGTGTACAAACACGCGCGCGCGCGAGGCGGAAGGGGCGGGGCCAATCAGCGGCGACGTTGATGACTTCCGGAACGTCAGCTTCGCGATCATTTGGAAAATAAATGCGCGCAGGAATAAAAGCGCGCGCTTCCTGCGGAGCGACGCCGAAAATTGAGCGTTTCGTAATTTTCGAGATGGGACATAAAAAATACTGCCGCTTTTATCCTGCGAGGCAACCGGCAACGGTGAAAATTTCATTAATAAAACGCACTGCCAATGCGAATGAAACTTGTAAGGCGCTGCAAATTTGCTGCACGAGCTCGAATTTTCCAAAAGGGTTTATGGGGGATTAGGGAATCAAGAAGTGGATTTCTCGATACGCTACACCAAATCGGACAACTTCCACTTAAGCAGTCTTGCCCAAAGCATGTAGCACAAATAGTACAGGTGATTCCAGGTGGCGAAGTTGAATATGGTCATATATGGGTTACACAACTTGTAAATGCCATAACACGACCATGTATGAGACCTTACACCGTATATGTCCATACAGGAAATCGCAAAATTAAGCCATATATGACTGCATACATGGCCACGTATAGAAAATCTGTTGCACGACTTTACTAAATAAAGCCATAAATGATTACCTGCTTGACCATGTATGTAAACTATTCGATTTTCTACTACAGACTATCTCAATACTGCTAAAACATGCCAATATAAATAAAAGTTTTGCATAAAAACTGCATTATTTAAAACCTCTACTGCGTTACTGCATTATCTTTTCTGGTATGCACACCATATCTGTAAGTATATTGACAGATATGGTCATATGTAACAATGGACAAACATGAATATAAATATAAGTACGTGTAGGACATGCATTTGGATTTTATGGACTTCTATAAACAGCTTATATGGACATTTGTTGACAATTTTAGATCAAACCATTAATAACCTACACTGAATTCCATATAAGTCGATATAGATCTATTTATGCAATTATATAAACAGCATATATGGGCATGAATGTCCATCTGAATAGGTCCATCTGTGGAGAACTTCAGGTCAAACCATGTACGGAACTCAGTACGTTATGTCCATCTGTAGGTCCATTTATTATCCATACTAGTGTAATCATACATAAAAGAAGGCATTACCAAGCATGTCCATATTAACATTTCTATGTAACTGACATCAAAATTCAATCAAAATCAACGTCTCATTTTCGCATAACGTGACATCAAACTTTAACGGAAGTCTTTTTGACGGCGTCAAAACTTCTGGTCTCTACTTCCACCTTCTACTCCTCCCTGAGACCTCAGACAGATTTTATGCATGGCGCCTTCACCCCTGATACTGACAATTAAAAAAAAAATGACAGCCAAAAGCGAACTTTTAATATTAAGTTGTTTTACAGCAGGCCAGGGGGGATCCAGGGGTTCTCTAGCTAAAACAAATACTTCCCTGGCTTAGGCGAATTTACTCTCAACGGGTAGCAACGATATTAACATTTTAGAAGGATTTACGGTAGCAACGTCGAAACTGCCAAATCAGACTGGCTTTTCGTCTTGAATAAACTGACAAACTGACCTTGTAAATACAAAATTGATTCGTTTTAAGAAAGACATTTCGCTTCAAAAAATCGAACAAACGCATTCCCTCAATGGGATTACGAACGGAAATGACCAATGGAAAGCAATAAATAACATATCAGGCTCACAGGCTCTCAGCGCCATCTGGGGTCCATTTGCTGGTTCTCGTAATGTCCGCTGTAGAAATATACAAATACAGTATTTATCGAAATGTATGAAGGGTGCCAAGCCATACGGTCATAAGCGCCAAAATAGCTGGAATGTTGATCAATCCCCTAAATATGCGAATAACCCCCTTTTGCCCCCATTTTCAAAACATTTCGGTAGACTTGACAGCAAACCTTGATAAGGTGGACATGGATAGCGGTTATTCAATTTTGGCCCCTTCAAACCACGTCAGTGCTCCTAAAAACATGTTTCAGAAGTGATAATTAAAAACTGGAAGACAATATGAATTAATGAATGGCATTAATGCGCTGCTGCATAAGCTGCATATGTTGCCATACGTGTGGCGTATATACTGTGTTAAAATTATAGAACGTTTACTACTTTTTCGTTTATGTTTTCGCATAAAACGTCAAAAGGAGTGTAACGTCTAAACCTGTTGTCGTGAATGTATATTTTTCGCAAAACTACATTTTCCCTCCCCTGAAAATTTGATGCTTTGGCGCTTGGTAAGTTATGGTTTGGCACCATTCATACGTGTGTGTTCACCGAAAGTATATGAAATATAATTATGTTCATGGCACATGACACCCTGATGTGCTGTCCGGAAGATGGCAATCCGTACAAGCACCAGGGTACTGTTGGGAAGCTAACAGGACCAGCTTAGGCTGCCACGTCCCCTGGAGATTAGTTATGGAACTATCCTAAGTGCTTCCTGTCATAGGGTCAACACTCTCAACACGCTAGTTTGGGCATGTTGCAGCACTAATTTTACTAGAAAGTTGCAGGTTCAAACAGTAGCTTTCCAATTTATTGAGCGCGAGGAAACCTATCTTGCAAACTAGGCAAACATTTGACTTACAGATAACGTTTGCATTTTAAAAGCTTTACTCGAATTTATACCACTGCGAGCGCCAGGCAGGTCGGAAATGCTAATTTTATTCGCTTCATCGCGTTTTCGCTTTATCAAAACATGGACATCACTGGGATTCCCAAACACGGACGGACATGCGCACTTAGGAACTCAGTGATCTCAGTGGATAGCGCAGGAATAAACTCTCAAACAGCACTCTCAGTCCGGTTTTCACACGCAAGTTCCAACTCTGAAATGGACAATGAGATAGGCCTAACAATTCTGGGGGGTTGCTATCACTCTCAGTTCTCAAACGAACAACCATGCATCAAAATAAATTAGGCACATGAATTTCATTCCCCTATCGCATTGCATTCCTTCCTTGACAGTGGGGCTGTGCGTTGCGCTTTAAACAAAAAACACGAAAATAATATGTTTCCAGTTTTACCAGCAACATTCCAACGCCCCAGAGGTGGAAATGAAATGCGAGCAAAGGAGAAGACACTGGAGGCTGGGGTCCAGACGTCTGGGCATGAAATCATCACGAAGGGATAAGGGGTTCGCCCCAGAGTCCTTAGGGACCCACTTAGAGCGCACATCGTTAATTAATTATCCAATAATAGCAATATTATCTGGAGATCTCATCCTCCCCTCTTAAATAATAAACAAGCTAGATCTGGCCGCGTCTCCAGGGTACCATTGCGCGCGAAGACGATGCGCTTATTATTTCATGACAGTGCGGGAGGCAGTCCGCAAAAAAGTCCTTCAAGTATCTTATTCCATGCATCAGCGATGCTAGTAAGAGGCCTGGGGCTGATCCTGATGGAAGATCATGCAAAAACACTTCATGTTCGGCTCAAATCTAAACTACTGTAAAAAGGGTGCTAAAATGCTAAAAAACCGAGGCGCGAACAGTCCGAAATAACGATCGCAAGACAGTGAAATCTCACGAGCGGCGAAAACTGAGCAAATAGAACAGCGACAAAGTAATCTCAATTTCGGGATCGCAGGCATGAAAACTGAGCCAATAAAACGCAATTTCAATTTTTGCTTTAAGCCGCAATTTAACGCATCTTTCCGGAACGAAAAAATGATGGCTTGTTTTTATAAAACTTGCCTCCATACGAAGGGTGCCAAACTAAACCTTGAGTGCCATAAATCAACTTTTCAGTAGTGGAAAAAAACTGGATAGTTACTTGAACAATCTTTTTAGCACTAATGTTATTGGGTTCAAAAACGAAACGATTGTGGTTTTGCTGAATGAACGCTTAAAACACCCTCTTTTCTTGTGGTGAGGAGGGCAGCAGTTGCTTAATGCCATTTGTTGCTTCATTTTGACATCCAGGCTTTTCAAACATGATTTTTGGAACACTGACGAGGTTTTAAGGGGGTAAATTGAATAGCCTTTATTCGTGTCCACCTTACCAAGGTTTGCTGTCAAGTTCATGCGAACGATTGAAATAAGAGGGGGATATTCGCACTTTTAGGGAGTTTGATCAAACTTCCAACAAAGAGTGTCAGACCCCTAAAACTGCTATAGTGGTGTGAAAACCTCGGAACAGTTATTGCATTTCACCTCAAAAAAAACACCTTGGATATCTGCAGTTTTCAGTGTTGAACTCTTTTCTGCACTTTTCATTCAATCAAGGAATAGCCAGGCACAGACGTTGTATTGATGGCAGAGTCAGTTTTCAGTCCACTGGGCCTAGGATTGTCCCAATTGCTTCCTCACCACCGTAGCAGTTGGGGATTTTAGGGGATAGGACAGTTAAGGTTTGACACGCTCAATTTTCACTTCATTGGGTATAGGATTGCCCCAATTATTTCCTCACCACTAATAGCAGTTAGTGAATGGCTTTGCACAGTATTAAGTTAAAAACACCGTATATTAGAGGGTCAGACATTTACGAAGTTACGGTCTGACACATTTCAATTATTAACGCCAGACAGTAAAACCCGCGAACGGCGAAAACCGAGCAATAAATTAATCTCAATTTCGAAACTGCAGGCACGAAAACCGTGCGTATAAAACGCAATTTCAATTTTTTCTTCATCCCGCAATTCAACGCATCTTGTTTTTTCCAAAACGTTGTCTCTCCACGCAGCGCAATTTCTCCGAGTCGCTGAAGAGCGGAGGATTTAGCTGGCAATTCAGCCAAAAAAACTGCGCCCATGGGAGGCGAAGAATGGCTTGTCCGGAAACAGTTATTGCCAGCAGCCTGTCCATTTAAAAGCTATATCTCTTGTCCAGTTGGTAATTAGAAAAGCCTGCTCCCTAATTGGTTGGCGATTGGACGCTTAGTGCCACTCAGCGGGGAACTCCATTTAATTAACGCCGAGGAAGACCGAGGCGCGTGAAGCGTGAGTGACACAGAGCTCCTTAAAAATGTTTAAATATTCATTACGAGGACTTCGCCAGCTCAATAATGCTGAATCCGCAACGCTGACAGTAGCCATCAACGTTTTCCTGACCGAGGATCAGTAAGGGTATAAAATAAAATAAAAAACGCGTTTGGCTGTACAGGCTCCTTTCTAATAATTAGTGTATATTTGAGAGGTAAGAGCGTTGGAAGCCTCTTGAGAGTCGAAACTTGCAAGTGGACACAATGCTCGTTTTTGTCGAACTTTAAGCAAACAGTCATACGTGCCACGCGTATGGCACCGCACATAAACGCTCAAGTAGGATGTGGGGAACTAGGGATATCCTGGGGAATCAAGTGGGGTTGCCACTGGCTAGTCACACTGCTTGACTAAAGTTGTAATGGCCCGATTTTGATCTTTACTAGAATCACTCATTACCAGGAGTGACCAAATTGGACAGCAGCGCATCGATGTCATTCATTACTATATTTTGACTTCAGGTTTTGAAACCCACTTCTGAAACATGTTTTTTTAGGCACATTGACGTAGTTTTAAGGAACCGAAATTGAATAAATTGAATTGAATATTGAATAAAAAGTTGGGGGCAAGAGGGGGATATTAAAATTGTTAGGGGATTTGATCAAAATTCCAACAATTTTTGGCGGTTTCTGTGGTCATTTTTATGGGGGTTTTCCATGAGGGCAGGGGGAATTTCATCCCCAAACCCCTACTTGCGCCGGCCCTGCTTGCTCCAGTAATTTTTATTATTTTCCCCTTTGTGAATCTGCAGTTTTCAGTGTTTACATGTTTTTGTTTGTTTGCATTTTCCATCCAATCTAGAAATAGTCAGGTATTGACTATTACAAACGAATGTTTCACATATAGTATTAAGTTCCACGGGAGGCAAAGACAATTTTCACTCCACCAGGCCAAGGGGCCAATTGCTTCCTCATTACTGTGGCAGGTTGGGAATGGCCCCTACACTGTTTTGAGCTGAAAAAAACGCATGTTTGGGGTGAGTGGGTCTGTCACTTAAGACCTTATGATTTTTCACCCTTCATGCGTGAACTGGATCCATGAGTGTGTATTGTTGATGGACATCTATTATCGATAGCCCCTAGCTGCCTGATGGGATGCTCCCAGATGCTCAAAATAAGGTATTCCACCAGGGTTAGACAAACTAATCAGCTGAGGGCGGTTTAGAAACTGTGAGGCCACGACCTGGCAAGTGGCAACCGTAAAATTGACAGAACATCAATTAGAAACACTCGACCGTGCTAAGCCTGAAATGGATCGTAAACAGATAAACAACGTCCCACGCTCGTCTGCTACTAAACGGCATTAAAATTGACAGTCGATTTCCAGTCAGCCTAAGGACCTCTGGGAGAAGATGACGTAAACGCACGTTAGTTCCAAGAAATCGAATGCGTGAAAGAAACGTTGCTGCTGTGCACAATGTAATGGCAATGCGCCGATGCTCCGAAAATAAATTAATGCATTCGTTAAAAATAATAGCTCGAGGCAATGCACTGATGCCTTATGAATACCAAAACCACTTAGCGTACGTTTAACCAACCATTAAGGAGATTATAAAAACGGGGGAAACGTTACTCAATCATTAATGTTTTGAGGGATTTAAGAAGAATTCTATTTGCATCGAGAATATTTCAAATTTACTTTAGAATTCAGAATTTATTTCGAAATGCACAGCAATCCAGCGTATAAAGTCTGATTCAAGTCTGATCTGCATGCAAGGCCTTGTTTCACAAAATTATAATAGTAATAATCTACACCGTCACAAGTACAGATAAATATGGCGTTCCAAAAAGTACTGTAGGTTACCGCACAGTTGCAGATTTACACCGATAATATACAAGTGCATTCAGTTATTTTACCTAATATCGCTCATTAAATTCAAATTAAAATGAATGCAGTTTAATTTACTTTATTACTTTTACTTCTAGTTCACGCTACGATAACTACAGTCACTGGACCACATTAACATAATAAATTATTTTAAAACGATTTTTTTTACCAAAATCAAAACCCTAATAACAATATCTGCCAAACTATTCACTTGCAGAACTGGGTATCAAATTACAAGAAAAATGCAATAAAAGTAACAATTTTGCGGAACAAAACTTGTAATTTTTAATTATTGTCATGTAACTCGTTACAAGTTCAATTCAATACAACTCAGTACCCTACTAGCAGCAGGTGATATGTCATGTGGAAGGAGGGTGTAATCCATCAACCCAATATTATTCAGTGGTTGCCACCTCAATGGGGTGTACACCAACATCATTGTAAAATTGAATTTCATGCAGCTTAAGACTGTCCTTTGGAAAAGCATTCCAACGTCGAAACATGACCAATAGTACGGATCCGAATGTGCTCGGAGTTCCATAAGTGGTATGGAATCACAGTTTCTACCACCTCGGTGGAAACGTTTAAAGATTCTCTTACAAATAAATGTTTTGTGGGAGGCTTTATTTCAGAATTATTAGTCTGCTCTTTTGTGGAGTAGTTGATTTTCTGCGGAAGAGTTAACAATATTTCACATTTCGGTTGCACTGATTCGGACTGCTCGATTAGACTCGACTGATCAGGATTTGATATATTTCCAGGCACAATGTCTCATTTCCCACTAACAGGTAGATCTGAACCCCGGTTTTATAGCATTCGGTACGTGGCAGGCCAAAACTATCAAAAAGTGCGGCCACCAATAAAGATTACCGCTTCGCCCTGTACATCTGCGCAGTAATATATTAGAAATACTAGCTTATGTCGGCAATAAATACGCGTTTCATCCTGGAGAGATTTCCTTCGGTCTCCATGGACTCGTTCGTCATATTTCACCTCCCTTTCCACTTTTTTTTTGCCACCCCATTTTTTCCCTAACGCATAAGCGCCCATCTTCTGGCATTTTATTAGCTTTTCATGCTTTAATATTAACTGCGTGCTTACGGAACAGTCTCCTTCTAGCATATCGTTTCAATATTTCAATCAATGGTTTGAAGCTCCTAAACCCACAGCACCTTAACTCTTTTTAAGCCTGCCATAAAATATCCAACATTAATGAAATGAAAAACAGCAGAATCAGTCTGCAGTTTCCCTCGCCGATTTCCCTTTAGGGCAGAGATGAAGCCCGGCCATAAATACAATATTTAGGGTTAGAGTGGAAAACTGAAACTTCCTTCTGCTCCTCTTCAAGCTACTTGGCCATTAAAACAACAGCGTTTTCCATGCTATGTTCATTTCATCTTCAAACAATAAAAGAAATAAAATCAAATCAAAAACAGTTTTCATAGACGAGAAATTTAATAAATTGCCGAAAGTACGTTTCAATTCAGACTTATCACATAAATAATCCAAATGATCACATGATAACCATTACTGTTTACGCACAGACGGTTATAAATTCGGTATTCCCACATCGCTACTTGGAAAAGAAATTTTGTACTTTTAAACCCATTTTCAAGGCACTTAAACGGAAATTTATTTGCCCATTGGCAGCCATGTATTACTAGTGACCGCATTTCATTAACATTTTTATTATTTTATTATCATGAATTATCATTTTACTGCACATGCAGACATGCATGTCGCACTGTGTGCAAATGTTGTATTAGATATTTAAATTATATTTAGTGCAATCATGCTTAATTTATTAGGCATGAACGAGATAAGATTGGCACAGATGAGGTGCTAAATGCCTAATAATTTGGATATGCTGTATGGGTTGAACATCAAACTATGCACCGGATGAGAAATAGTGCTTGCATAATTTTTAAGTAAAAAAACCTCTGTGGTTAAGACACGAAACAACACACACATTGCGTATATAAATAATCAGGTTTGATTCTAGTTCATTTTAAAGGAAAACTGGGTTTTATATTTAATTGACTTTTCTTAATTGTTAAACTTTCGTTTATTATTTAATTAAAAAAAGAAAAACTCACCATAAGAAATGTTAACTTTATTAAAAGTCAATAATAAATTTATAAGAAGTTGTATGGTGAATTTTCTGCTTTAATTCAATAATAAATGAAAGTTAAACAATTAAGAAGAGTTTCCTTTTCCTTTGAATCAACACTGATTGTTTATTCCCTCAATATAGCTTCATTATTTATTAAAAACGACAATATTTAGCTTAAACAAATACCCTGACCCTAATTAAAGCACATGCCGTTTCCTAACCAACATTCAAGTGATATGTGGTAATCATGTGCTTCCACCTTTTAAGAACCCCTTTCTATTGACAACTTGATAGACAGCTACTGTACCAGCTACCTTGCAGCACTCGATACTTCCGATACGATACTCACTTTTCTTTGGATATCCCGATACTATCGAATCCAATACTCTTTATATGGTATATCATAGCCAAAGAGCGTACAATCATAGTGCAAGATGATCGCATAGTGGATGTGACTTCATTTTGACACCACGTTAGCCTAAACTGACCGACTGCTTAGGTTAGGTAAGGTTTGGTTAGCTTTCGTTAGGTTTACGTGACGTCACATCCGCTATGCAATCTTGGAGTAGGCCCTTTGCTGTAACTTTCTTAGTTTTTATCCGATTTAGCTAAAAAGTAGCCTAGTCCTTACTACGAATAAAACGCTTTTAAAATAAAACTTTATTGCAAGATTTCTGTCGCAGGTCTGAAAGGGTTATTAACTCGGCAGAAGAATTAGTAAAAATGACAATTTGGGGACAACCTGGCGTCCTTTGACGCCATCTGTTTAAACCGGTTTCTTTTATTGGAAAAACGAGCAATGCAAGACATCTTTATGGAACAGGATGATGCCCACTCAAAAATAATTATCTAAAAAGACGTCAACGTGGTGAGCCAACAGGAGTTGGTAGTCGTTATTGACAAGTTTGACGTCCTTTATGAATTGTGAGATTGAGAATAGGGTCTTAGGAAGAAAATTACATCAGTAAACAACGTCTTTTTCGTCAAAAATCCCCTCGAAAAACATACCACGTCGTGTTCTTCAATCGATAACTTTCTTTACAACATGTTAAACGCCATTGGTCACAAGTCTGTGCAAATTAAACGTTCAAAAAGACAGTCAACACCATTTACTACACCATTTTACTACCGTCTAGACTTTTAGAAATTTCGTTGAAACAAATTTGCTCTTATATTTTGCATGCCATTCGACGTCGGAATGTTCTTCCAAAATATAGCCTCAACATTGGCGGATTAAGGGTACGGTCTAGGGGACTCAACCCCCTCCCTTCCCCTTCAAAAAATTGGTTCCATCATTGGACTCAAGCTGCTGGAAATTTAAATTTTGAAACAACGTATATGCGGCAAAGTACTTCGAATTTTCACGATTATAGCAAGCAGGATTCTGCTTCGATGTAGATTTCTAAGCTACATTTACAAAACGCAATTTCAGGCAGACAAATAGAATTATCAGCAATGTATTGATTTGTATGTGCATTTGAAGTACATGTGGATAGAAAATTGGGGCAATGTCAATTCATCTTCACACCGCAGCAGTGTGTGCCTTAACTGTGTCGAGCAGCAATCCGGAAGTAAAATAATGCCAACTGCAACATTTTTCAACAATGCCCAAATTTTGGAAAGTGCAACGTCAAGTCTAGTTTCCAAATCTGCCAAGCGACGCCAAGCGGATTACAAAAGTTGAGTACACGAAATGAGCCTCACTGTCATATACTGCGACCATCAAGAGGGAGTTAGCTAGGGCATTACTACTACCATTTCAACAAATACTGACAGTAATATTGGACGTGCAATTGGTAAGAAAGTTGGATTGAAGATGAGTGCTGATAAATTTCCGGATTTCTTGACATGTCAGTGATTCCATCGCCAGTAATAGGTGTACTGAACGTATGAGGGCACACGTCAAAATTACTGTCAATATTGCCTTAAAAGTTATTGACCACAGTAAGCACGCTTTATGACTGGATGAATTTGAAGCACGACTTTAAATAGGTGTCAAGACTTTTTTACAATCAGCACAATTGAAGATACCCGTCAGTACTGAGCTGTAGTGACAGTAATACGTATCGACAGACTGATAGGCGTCATCAGTATCCCTAATACCCCGTTCAGACCGAAATTTCTGAACGCGTTCGGCTGCCGAAACGAGTTAGGATCTTGTGGTCTAGACAGTGTCAGGACAAACCG
>JAQIXS010000863.1:0-37540 GCA_034700785.1 Rossiulus vilnensis | reverse complement strand
TTTAATCCTCAGATAATCCTAGGACATCATTTCAATCAGTCGGTAGACTACTGGTCTCTGGGGGTGCTTCTCTATGAGATGCTTATTGGTCAGTCGCCTTTCAACGGAAGTGATGAAGATGAACTCTTCTGGTCTATTTGCAACGAGCAGGCATACTACCCCCGGTTCCTCACCAAAGAGGCGTTATCCATTCTAAAACTGGTAAGAAACGCTCCTATATGACTATGAGATTGAGACATTGTTCTGACAAAACGTAAATCTTTCAAAAGGATTCCAAATTGGAAGTAAATTTAATTTTTTGAACCATTATTATGCAAATACGTCATCTAATTTGCTAGAGCATGATACTGCATGATTTCCAGCAAAAAAAAAGTTTTGTAAAGTCAACCATGCATTATTTGAATGCATTCTTTAATTAAAAGCGAACGTCAACATTTGTTTTTCAGAAAACTTCTTTTTGTCTGGTTAGTTTTTTTTGCGAATCAATTCCCTCTTAATTTCATTAATCTTAATGAAATCGCTCGCGTTGTAATGCTGTCACTTTAAATGAAACTCTCCAGAAGCTTCATACTTTAAAACTAAATATCGACTATTTTATTGACACGCGGCATTCCCTTTTGCGTAGCTTCTGGAAAAAGATTCTCACAAGAGGCTGGGGATGGGCGAGTGTTCGGCTGGCGACATCTGCGACCAACCTTTTTACAAGCCCATCGATTGGGCTAAACTGGAAAGGAAGGAGGTGCAACCCCCCTTCAAACCTAGAGTGGTAAGTTGCTTTAATCGCTGCTCGAATTCATTAATCTTCATTCATTACGCCTGTCATGCGCAAAGGGTGTCATCCTTAACATCGCATCATTTCAATTTGTTAAACAACCAGAATTCGATTATCGGAAAAATAATTAAAGCAAATTATACAATCGAATTGAAAATTCTTTTAAGTTTGATTGTTGGTATTTGTCTGGAATTGCAAACGAAATTTATGATTTACAATCTCGAAAAAAATACACTTGGTTTCCTTAAGGCTGAGTCGAAAGAATACCCATGCTATAGTTATTATAATTGCTAGATTAATATTTCCCATTGTAGTCCATAACAATGGTAGAAATGGCCGTCCACTATAGTCGCCGTTATGTTTTATAATGTGAACATTTCCCGTATATTTATAAAATAAATTTGGAAAAAAACAAAAAAAAGCGGTGTGCAACCTAAAATGCAAGGTTGCGTTGCAGTGAAAGCCCATTCTAGGAGGTCGGTAATTTTTTTAAAAAAATATTCATTTTTTTTATAAGTAAATAGGACATTTTGAAATCATAAAACATAACGAAAAACCTAGTGGACGACCATTTCTACAAGAGTAAAAAATAAATTTAGCAATTATAACAAGTATTTGAGCAAAAATGTGAGAGTAATTGTTTTGCATGATGGGCATCTTTTTGACTCTGCTGCCTTAATTTGATTGTTTGATGATAATTTTGATGGACGAAGAAAAAGTGGGGCGTATTTTGTTATTATGGTTATTGTATTTTGTCTTAAAAAAATTGCAGTAGATCATACAGTAGACGTTGTTGGACGTAATTTTATAACTTCCCCAATGGTTAAACTCCTATTTTTATCTCCAGAAACATCAACTGGATGTTAGTAACTTTGATAAAGACTTCACCATGGAACGGCCAGCCTTGACCCCCATCGACAAGGACATCTTGCAGTCGATGGACCAGCATCAGTTCAAAGGCTTCAGCTACACCAATCCGAATGCCATCGACTGAGACCCTAGCCTTTCCACAGGGTGAGAGGGGCTTAATTTTTTCAAAATGTCCGCAAAGACCTCTTTTTACTGTTTTATTTTGCTGAATAACTAATGCAATGCGAATAATGAGAGTGTCTACGCTTGAGGCGGCGGTGGCCATGCGAGCCAACATTTTAGATGTTCTCGTTCCGCAAGCTTTCAGAAACAATGCGAACACATGATGGGGAGGAAAGTTGGAGTGGATAATTGCGGCGCTGACGTTTATTGGTGTACATTTTATTTGCCAATGGATTTTCAAATACGTTAGCCCTTTTTTTTAATATTAATGCATTTTTAACTTGTGAGCCCATGACAAAACATTTACCCTATTCGCAATTCCCTGTTGTATTCATTTGCAATCTGATATACGACATGTTTTATCTTCCCACGAACGAAAAAAAGATGAAATTGACTAGCTAATGCAAATACAAGGTGTCTATTGCCGCTAAGACGAACAGTGATTCAATGAATAAATGACTACTTCATTGTGCGACCTGCTGCACAACTTGATTGGCAGCTGGCGTCACATTTTAATTTACATAGCTTAATTCCCTTAATCCTGATAGTAAACGAGATATACGTATCCATCGATTAAGATGCTTAATTACCGGTACTAGCTAGCATTTCATGACACTTGTGTGAATATTAGTCGTGAAATCAGGTTTTTGTGATCGACATCAATGCGTCGGATTATTTCAAGTGAACTACACTTCTTCATGCAGCTTTTATTATTAAGCCTACGTTTGAATTTTGTCTCTTTTTAATATTTGTTCCTCAAATACGAAAGTGGTCCACTATTAATCGGACTCGAGTGGCATAATGAAATCATGAATCTTAAAACCTGTTGGGTGGGCCCTTCCGAAATATATCGTATAATAATTTTAGGATACTTAAAAACTATGTTAATTTATAGATTAAAGGGATTTTTCCTTAAGTGATTATGGAAGCAATCAAAAAAGAGATCAGAAATTAATGATTTTCCTTACATTAAGTTAGATATATTGATAATACGGCAATGCTTAAGACAGATTTTTCTCTGAACTTTCCTACTAAAAACGGAACGCCAAATTTGAAAAAAAAAAAGAAAACATGCTTTGGGAAGGGGGAGGGTTAATTATGTCTGAGTAATCCGTTGTTACTTTCATTAAACGGCGTATCTGCACCTGATCTTAACTTCAGACACATTTACGCTCCATTATGTTTTCAGAAAGAAAAGCAATATTTAAAACTTATGTGTCATGTTTTTTTCCAACACTTTTAATCACAAGTCTATCGTAAATGAATAAATTTAAAACGTGAGACGTGTTGGGAATTTGCTGATAAAATGGCTACCCAACCATTGTATTATTTTGCATCATTTCTATTAAAATAATTTGTCGCGCTGTTGATATTATGTGCTATGCAATAATGACCGCTGTTAAGTTTCAGTTCTTACATTGTATACAAATTACAATAAATGCATTGTGTCAAATCCTTGAATTCATTTTTGAGCATTGCTAAACATTTCTTACAAAGTGCTTGAAAGTTCTTTGATAAAGCAAATAAGACCAAAATACCAAAATCAATTTTAACCAATATTATATAATAAAACGTAGTTTGATTTATTCCAAATCTTGATTAGACAACAAAACATTTGCTTTTTAATTACTTATCTAAGAGAAAAATAACATTTTAGTTGAATCTTTGCATATACAGTATATAATGGATTAGTTTGATAGTTTTGCAAATGTATGATACCTAAACACTACAGTATAATTTAGATCGGATTATTAACTGCTTGAAAATGTTGGCGAATTCAAATTCTTTATTTTTGGAATCATTTTTATCTGCGTCATTAACGACTTGGAAGAACTTTGGCGATCAATTAGCTAGGAACGTATTACTAAGCAGGATAAGGCTTAAACAGAATTTGCAGTAGTCGTTTGTTACAGATATTTTCATAGGTTAATTTGCTCGCCACGGACCAGTCGACGTCGTGCCCTCCACACGTACTAGAAATGAAAACGTATGCCAGCACTTAATAACGTCAAACCATACCAATTTATATCAACTTAACTGTATCACACTTACAGAAAAGTCATCCAAAAGAATCCCACGTTTGTCCAAGAATTCTTTCAGTTCGTCTGCTAACGATTCCTGGGATGTTCCTTTTACATCAATATAGTCGCACTCTGAAGCTGCATAGTGACAAGATATAGCCTAGAAGAGCGCAAGAGAAGTTTATAATGTATTTTTATTTAAAGTTTCTAAATTTTAAATGGCGAAATCTTCAGTTGATACCTTTCTGTACCCACTAGTCCGATTAGCTCCAGAGCCATGAATCAAGATCGGATGGAAGAAGACTGTGTCACCCTTTTCCATTTCCAAAAAGACTCTGGAATCCATTTCCTCTCGTTTGAGGTCGCTGATGCCATGATAAAACTTGTTGACTCCGCCCTTAATCACAAGTTCACAGCAACATTGTGTTCATGACTCGACTACAAGATGTTCCATATGAAAGATGAAACAGTTCACCTACTTCCCAATCAGGGTAGCCATGTGATAAGAGCTCTCCAGTGTGGGATCCTGGCAGGGCGACCAAACATCCGTTCTCTCTGTTGACTTTCTCCATTGCTGTCCAAGAACAAACGATTCTTTCGGCCGGACGGAATGGGAAATAATGTAAATCCTGGTGGAGTGGATGGCGGGATGTCAGAGTGCCTATGAGAATGAACGATCCAAGATTAGTCATTGTCAGATCAGCAAGACTTCTGCGAAATTTAAAATAGATTGAAATTCAGGACCTGGATCGGGAGGCTTATTGATGAGCATTGTGTGCATTGCCATAATGTTAGGACCAGTGAAGCATTCGATGTAATCCAAAATCTAATGATGATTCATAGTTTTCAATATTGAGAATCCATGCATATTGTGAACTTAGTTTTTTTATTCAATCAAAAACTAGGAAAAAATTGTCAGTAATGATGGGAAAGCTTTGATCCATCAAATAGCATTCATTTTTTACTGTTTTTGTACTTTTTTGTGTGTAAACAATACATATGTAAAAGGGACTTTTAGCTCCATGAAGTTCCATAATTCAAATTGTCTACAGAAACCTTTCGAGTTGTGCTTACTTCCGGAAGCTGGCAATACTGGAAAAGAACTTCGTCAAAAACGAAGTCCTGAATTTTATTGACAGAATTCTCGCCACGTAAAACTCCTGCTTTGGCCGATGCGACGTCCTTCATGATGGTCACACCAAACGACTTCACTTTGCCTTCACATAAAGCTATAAATCGTTCCCTAACAATTGAAAAGGATTAACATTTTGGGAATCAATTAGGTTCATCAAAATTGAAAGATGTAGAAAGAAATATATTTCTTTAAAAGCTTTTGATACTTCAAAAGATAATTGCTATATATCTCAGTAGAACAGTTATTTTGTACCTATATTCAAGTAGCTTTTCTTCATCCACCAACTTCCTGATAATCAGATATCCATTTTTCTCGTAGAATAATCTTTGTTCAAGGGTTAATTTCTGGTTCAGGCCATCGAAAGTGTATTTAAACATGGGCTGAACATTAGATGGCGCAGCAGTAGCGACCACCTTGCTTGCTTGCAGCTGATTTACATGTTAAGAATCATTTAAAAATACATACATTACATTACATTCTAAGTGTGAAGTAAAATTAATATGAATAAGCTCAAAAAAGAGTAATTTTTGATCATGTTTATATAATCGCGAACTGGACAAGTGATATTGGATTTTCGTATTTGTAATTAATGTAACTATGTGAGTTTGAGGACTTGCTTATCAATAATTAACTCATTAATTAAAGCCTTAGTGGTGTAAGTAAACTTTTTCATTTCTTCGAATTAAGTGCAAAAATAAAAACAGCATTATGTCAAACTGTTCTGGTGGAATTTGAAGTAAATCAGTCTCCATATACCACCAATGAAATCAACTCAAGTTGGATTTTATGCATTGTAATCTATGTCAGCATTTCTACCAAAACCTGCCATATCTTAATTAAGGGAAAACATGACTTACACCACTATCGGTACATATACTGCTTTAACTTCCTCATTTGTTGGTGGCATGTCAAATTATTCTTATTGTACATGTAGGGAAAGATCCAAAACAAAATTACCCAAACTGTTTTTTTCTGAATACATTTAATGGGTAATAACTTCCGATAATACGTCCGAAGTTCTTGGTGGGAAGCAATCACATTTTGACAATATTATTTTTTTAGGATAGCAGTAGGCTCTTTTTAGTTCATACAAGTTCAGTTTTTTGTTTTTCCCGCTTTATGAGAGCGCCATAGCGTTTCTAGCAGGCGAATAGAAGCAGTTGTGCAAGACCAAAGAGGGACCTTGCCTACCACAGCCAGTGGCCCTAGTTGGTTATATGCAGATTTATAGTAGAAAACTGGCTGGACTGCAACTAGGCTATACGAAAATAAATTCGCCTAGTACTTAGTAGGCCAAGGACCAAGTCACAAACAAAGCTCATCCACTCATTTGAATGCTAGATGAGTTGGCGACCTTGACTACGCTAGCCACACTTGATTTGCTTTCATATGAAACTGAAGTAAAGAACCCTACACACCTGTGAGTATGAGATATAATATGATCAAATAACTTATAAAAGAGGATACGTTGCCTGTGTTTTCGTCATCATTCCTCAAAAATGGCCGATTGAGATGACCCGACAACACGCGCAATCGTGCTGCGTCTGCCATATTTTCGCTTGTTTTGTATTGCGTTGAATTGCACTAGAACCCGAGATACGCTATCCTTGACAAATGTATACGTTTATAATGACGTACTTACCCTTATTACAAATCAGTAATATGCGTATCAACGAAAAAAATCTGAACTCGATGTCGTATCATCATACCACGGCATACGATCTATCTACATGTAGATATGATCAGTTATCAAATACACGATGTACGTATTACGTAATGGTACAAGTGGTAGCCAATTTCAGGCAGATTCTGTTTCGAGGCTATCCATCGATCGGGCCAAAAGGATGTCCACTATGCAAACAAATTACACATTTTTGTTTCAAATGCTAATTATATTTGCTAAATTTATTTTTTACCTTGTGGAATTGGTTGCTACAATAGGGTTTAAGTTATTTATGATTTGAAAATGACTTTTTATTTATAAAAAATCAAATTTGAAAGAAAATGTTGCCTGGCTGCCTTAAAAAGAGCTTTCCTTGCAATGCAACTATGCATTGCGGGTTGCACATTGGATTTTTCAAATTTATTAAGTTAGCAATAAAAAAATTATAAACGGGACATTTAGCAATTATAAAACATGAGGGAGACCCTAGTAGACAACCAATTCTACACTGAGGAAAATAAAGGTAGTAATTATAGTAAGTATGTGAAGCAGAAATGTGTAATTGTTTTGCATGGTGAACATTTTTTTGGCTCAACTGTAAAGGAATAGGCATTCAATTTATCAATGATATAGGTAGTCAACCAGAAACATAAGAATTTCTGACATTAGCGTGCTGAATATAATCTCACTATTTCACGTGTATGTTTATGGTTTAGGCGCATTTATGTGCTTTCTGGAAATTTAAGATCGACAGTTTTACAGCAATTTCACAGATTTATCTGCTTGCCACGAACTAAGCGACTTTGACTCTGTATCATGTTCTAGAAGTATAATAATTATTGTATGTACGTGTTAGAGAAAGTATAACGTCTGATTGATCGGATTTGGCTTGGTTTTAGACGGACTCATCTTATAATTATGTATAGAAAGCCCATGGTTTTTCTTGAATTCTGCATATTATTGTTGCCATAATAAAACAAGTTATTTCCGTCCTTAATTGCATTTTTATAAATAAATTGAAATCAATCTATAGAAGTAGTCGCAGTCAAACAATTTTGTGTAGGCCTATAATCACGATGTTTTCGTTGTCCATAAATTAAAGCGCTAGAGGACGCCCCCTTATGGGGCAAAATGTCTTAATGCGTCTTGATTATACACAAAGTTGTTTGACTGCGACTACTATTAATAAAAGTATTTTGTATGAAATGTCATTATTATAAAAAGGACACCAAATTATAACGTCTGAAGTCTCCACACAAATCGATGAATCGCTTTCTAATGATTATAAAAGTAAATTCAACGTTTTGTGCCAGCACGTATTTTATCAGGTGACATTTGCTCCGAAAGACTGCGAAAAGATTCATTGAAAAGCCACGCATTACGTACCTGAATTCATTCAGCTTTTTTTTGATCCACCAACTTATTAATGTTCAAATACCCATTTTTCTCATAAAAGAGTCTCTGGTCCAAAGTTAGTTTTTGGTTCGGTCCATCCATTGTGTACTTAAATGTGGACTGAGGATGGATGGCAGCTGCAACGTTACTACTTACTCTTGCAAGCAACTGAGATCTATTAGATCCCCTATGAAGTTGGGGTAAACTTTACAGTATATGTATTTTCTCAATGTAGATATCATTCCGTTGGCTTGAAAAATAATGTGATGTTATGTATAGGTTTTTAGGGAGGCATTGATGGATTTTTTCAAAGTGGCCTTTAGAAATGTTTAAAAATGTGGCAATTGAAAAAGTCGCTTTTTCTGCTATTGTTTTGAAAATCATGATCAAAATTAATGAATTTTAGTTAACATTTCCAAAAGATTTTGTTCACGTGAAATTTTTATCAAAACTAATTTACAACTGAGGAATTATTGTCAATTGATTTAGAAATATTATCTTATACATGTACTTTATTATACATGTGCTTTTCTTGCTAAACAACATTAAATTGATTATGCAATGTACATCTTTGTTTTAAAGTAATTCGATAAAATGAATTGAATTTAAAATAAAAACTTAAACGTAAAACAGCTTGCGGCGTTTAATTATTTTTCATTTAAACAGGTTTTATTCGTAATTCCCGAATTTCTGCTTTCGCAATGTGGTACCAAATTCAGTTTCAAGTTATTGCAAAGAACGACCGATAACATGCGCCATAGTTATCAACTAGAATACAGTACCTCCGTTGATGTGCGATTATGAAAAAGGCGCTAACCTTTGCCTAAGTGTACTGATGCCAAGACGAATACAGATATTTAATTTTAATGATAAACGCATTCTTGATGATAATGTCGCTTGTTGTGCCACTTGAACAATGTATAAAACATTGCTATAAATTGAACGTCCTAGATACGAGCGTACGTTTTAAAATCGAATACTTTACTGCACATACTTATCACCATATGTGTGTACCTATGCACATTTATCTGAAATAATTGTATCTACTTTTATACACTGTACATTGTACATCCAAGGTCATCGCTTGCATGGTGGAGAAACGTTTTTAGGTACATTCACTTTTTATTCGCAAAATTGGCCTAATTACAGTTTGAGTTTTTCGATTTCTTTAAAAAGATCTTTTATCTTTTCGATATGGGATAATATAACTGGACTGAGCTCCTGTGGAATAAAAATTACCAAAGCATAAGAATTTGCTATCGCTAGATTTCAGCGATCAGCGATGATGCTCACGATATCGTCCTCCATTTGCTGATCCTGGCTGGCGACTTGATCATCACGCGCCGAAATTGCTTCCGAAAGCATCTTGAGATGCCAGATAAAAACCAATAAATACACTGCATAAACTCTGGGATCATATTCCATAAATTATTTGAATTACCTTAGCCGACAATGGTGGCAGTGCCGATATCTCGTTTTGTTGACCGAAAATTTCGAGCTCTTTTATGCAAAACATTTTCCAGCGCGATGATGGTTGTCGCAATATCAGTAGGAGGGCTGACAAATTGGACCAATCTGTGAAGCTCTATTTACAAATAACAACACACCAACAATAAGACCAGTTGAATTAATTTCAAATTTTTAACCAGAAACAAAATTTCTCTGTCTGCATCTAATTTCTGCAAATATTTGAAGTAAAATACAATCAATTCCTGGTCGTTTTTTCACCTTTAAAAACAAGATTTTTAATTAATAACGTTTATGAATATTATTTTTAAAGAAATGTGAGCTACGTGAAATCAATCCTTTGACAATAGTTTCTCATACCACTTATCCATCATAATTTACATTTTGACAGTGCCTGTAGGCCTACTGTATCACAAAATGTACGTTTATTTGTTGGATGCATCGACTATGGTTGGACGTCATTGGTTGCGTCCCTAAAATCTGCTAATGGTGTTTTTATAATTTGCAAGAAGTTTCCAAACATCCCAGAACCGGCCCCATGTATACATGAATTTGGAATAAATTAGTACGTATCCGGGCAGTAAAATTGCAATTGCAAGGTTGCGCATACAATGTTTGTGTACATGTAATTATCTGCCGGTATTCTGACGAATTTATGAGAGACTGAGAGTCTGTGTGTGAGTCGCGCACCTCGTTTGCTTCGATGAAAACGTATTCCTGGCAGCCATCTTCGTAATCTGGACTGGCCATCAACACCTTACGGTCAATGCACCTTTTCCATGGAACGTGGGGAGACGTCTCAGCCAGACCTACAACAAATATTACAAGTTCGACATTCTCTTTTACAATCACATGTTCAAACCTGATGAAGACGTTACTTCTCCTCGTGTTGCGCTAACTCTGATTGGTTGACAGCTAATTATTTAATTAAATTGACAGAAAAGAATGTCAAAAGTTGAATGAAGCGGAAATGTTAATGGCTACATCTTACATTTGCATTCATTGGTGATAGCGTCATCCACCGATCGGCATTTTACTGCGATGTTGTGAACGTAATAGTTTTTAAATTTTATGAAGTGAATCTGTTAAAAGATAATGTAAATTTTTGTTTTTAAATCTCATCAAGCTGGCTGGCATCTAAAATCCGAGTTCTCGAAGGTGTTTTCAGCTGCTAATTGCTCATAAACTCTTACAAATGTTATTTAGCTGATTTTCGAAGTATTCAATGATATTGAAATAATTGTATAGTTTATTAATGTCGAATATCGCAAAATTAAATTACCTATCCAGTAGTCAAATTACTAGGAAAATTGCTGGCAGTTATTCTAAAATCGTTTAATAAAGATCTCGTGCGATTGCATCTTACATTCACGGAACCTTGAAAAAATATCTGCATTATGCAAACTCCAGTTGTTCCAGGCAATGGATTTGGGTTGTCCATGCTGATCCATGTTGGACCTCGAACGATTAAATTATTTAACACGGACGGAGACACGGACATCTTTCCTCATTAATAATAAATAAGTAGGCACACGTTATATCAACACATTTTCATTTTACAGTGTATTGTAGCATTTGTTTACATTAAACGTATCCATGGAAACTGAAAGCTCACGGGCACCTGTTGATCAGGTACGTTTATGCATGTAAATGGGTATTATGGCATAGGGCACACCCAAGCTCCCAGTATAGGATGCATCGTGTGTGACATTTGAAAACTGAATTTTTTTACCCCTCTGTGACTATCGGAACAGCATTGTGAGAATCACTGGCAATAAATCTGTATACAATGCATATTCCGTGCTGAGGAATTTCAACATTAATCGCAGTTTTTTTAGACGGTTTAGGGAATAAAATGTTCCCTTGTACAATATCAACTATTAAAATCAATTCAAAATAAAAAAAACTGTTCTTTTAATGTTAATTCTATTTAAGAAGTAATAAAATAGCGTATATGTAGGCATTATAAATTTGTCTTCTCGAAATTTATAAATTAAAGTTGGTGACAGATCACATAACGTATTGTCGCATTTTAATTTACAAACTTTGTTTATCCTAGACCATCCAAAGGAGTTAACAGCCTACATCTCCTTTTTCGTTGAATATACACACCAATCATTTCATTTACATTAGTACAATATTTTTACTGTCAACATTTTTTTTGCATTGCCTGTAATTTTCAGCATGCAATCAGATGACTTTAGAATAGTAATATAATAACATTGTATTTTCATTAGTGCCACCTTTTAATTTTTTGTTTTGTATTCCAGCCTCCTCCCGGCATTATTTTGTAACCGAATGTAATTCAAATTTTTGAAATTAGGGCAGAAAAATGACCTTCCGGTCTTCTCGGAGCGCTAAGTAGCAAGTTCATCATTCTAACAAAGAGCGCTACGGAGAGTGGGCGTTCTATTGAAAAGTATGCTCATAATACGCAAGTTTGGCAGTGTGCCCAATAACCGACGCATTCTCTGCGAATCATTTTGTGAAGAATTTTAAAGACAATTAATTTTTTCATTAGAAAACAAAGATAAAGATGATTGTATTGATAAACCACTAGAATAATTAGTCTAATATGATGTAGGTTAAGGACTGTAGCATTTTGGATGAAATTCACATAAAGAGCTTCACATCACGGCCGCGCACAATGAAGTTTGGGATGTTTTCCCTATCATCTGTCCAGCTGGCGCGGTCGTTGGAATACGATCTGCACAATCTAGCTCTTGAAATGGAAGCTTTAATTCCGGTGATTAATAAACTTCAAGATGTTTTTAATACGGTAGGAGCCGATGCTATTCAGTTACCACAGATTGTCGTGGTCGGAACGCAGGTAAATAAAGCTATTTTCTAAATAAAAATTGTTTATCAAAGAGGTCAAAAACCGGTCGTTATTCGAAGTGTTCAAATGCGGACCCGAATACGCTCAAGAAATGCAAATATCAACTGCTATTTACATAGTGCTAACGCTTTAATATGCTGCTGCGCCGAATTGAATGCTTTATGCATCTATTTTTCATAATAAAGTAGAAATCGATAAATAATGGGATCTCGCTGGTTTAATGCTGCATTACAAATGAGAAAGAGCGCCATCTAGCAACGGAATGGTTTGCGTTGTTACATCTCGTTGCATAATTTTTGATCAATTAAAAACGTTTTTGTATTCTTCTAAATGTATTAATGAAATGTAACACTTAATGATATCTGAATTAAACCCAATGTCGTTTTTCCTCGTATTTATATTGTTGATAAAACCATTTGTTATTGGTGAAGGGGTGATCAAATATTACCCGCGTGCTGTGATTTCAAACCTTGCTGTAATTGCATGTTGTATAAAGCTTCATGTACAACCATAAATAATACCGATTAAAGAATTGATCGTTGATACCCATGGAATACGGTACTGTACCAACGACAGTGATGTATATTTAGTGATTAATGCTACACTTTTTATTAAAATGCTTACATTTATTTATGCATGTAGAGCTCTGGAAAAAGTTCTGTATTAGAGAGTTTAGTTGGTCAAGACTTTCTGCCTCGGGGACCAGGAATTTGTACAAGGCGACCATTAGTCCTTCAGTTGGTTTATGTCGCCAAAGATGACAGGGAACATCGATCACCAGATGAAGGTATGCCGGAACCATTACTATCTCAGATTCAAAAGTATAGTTAAAAATAGGTGCAACTGTATTTTGTACAGTAAAAGTTTTTATAATAAATGTACGCTGTAAGTAAGAAATATGCACAAATCGAAATTAGCTTGTTAACAACTCACTTTTAATCAGATATTATGGCCTCCAATACAACTTTACGCTTTTCAGTGTTTAGTTGCTTAGGACATCGGTTAATCAGAGTGCTTATCCGATTCTTCTTCACTTCGGTTAAGCTGAATACCGGATTACCGGTCCTCGGATAATCGAGCTTCCACTGTAGTTTTTAAAATCCCGTAATACTTCTCAGGTACACTTGATCTCACTGAATGGGGAAAATTTCTACACACCAAACAAAAAATCTTCAGCGATTTTCATGAGATTCGTAAAGAAATTGAGGCAGAAACTGAACGTATGGCAGGATCCAACAAGGTGCATTGTTATTTGAATGCAGTGATTAATATCGTGCTGTTCTCTCATTTCACAGTTGTTAACCATAATGTTATCTGTAGGGTATTTGTCCAGATCCTATTAATTTGAAGATATTCTCCAATAAAGTGGTCAATTTAACCCTCGTTGATCTCCCTGGTTTGACAAAGGTGATGTTTATCTTTGCTGGATGATAAAATTCTTTAATCAATTTCTGACTATATGAAAAGTTCAATTTTTTTTACAGGTTCCAGTTGGAGATCAGCCTGTTGACATTGAATTTCAAATAAAAGACTTGATACTGAAATACATCAGCAATCCAAATAGTATCATTTTGGCGCTGACCGCTGCTAACACTGATCTTGCTACTTCAGAAGCATTGAAGTTTTCACGAGAAGTGGATCCTGATGGTAAATGTGTTTTCTATAAATCTGAAAAGTACAAAGGCTGCGGCATCATTAAGAAGGTTTGCAAACAATATAGTATGATTTTTTTAGGGCGTCGCACACTTGCTGTTGTTACCAAATTAGATTTGATGGATGCTGGAACTGACGCTATTGATGTTTTATGTGGTCGAATTATCCCAGTCAAATTAGGAATTATAGGAGTTGTTAATAGGTCACAACAAGATATTATTAACAATAAGGTAAATAACAAAATTTAGCAAGTTTCAGGTGTCAACAAATCCCAAATTAGCCTGCTGATTTATTCGTAAGTTAATTTTGTGTTATTATTTAGTCTATTGAAGATACGCTTAAAGACGAAGCAACGTTTTTGCAACGCAAATATCCCTCATTAGCCACACGTAATGGAACACCTTATTTGGCCAAAACTTTAAATCGAGTAAGAAACTTGTTTAAGACAATTTAAAATAGTAATGTGTTAATTTCTGATGTGTCAAGTTATTATTCTTGCAAATTTTCAGTTATTAATGCATCACATTAGGGATTGTTTGCCTGATTTAAAAACCAGAGTGAATGTTATGATATCGCAGTTTCAGTCGCTGTTAAATTCCTATGGCGATGCTGTTGAGGATAAGGTATGTCATGATCTCAAATGTATGAAATGTTTGTAAACATATACATAATTGCATTTCATAATTATATTTTAGGGACAAACATTGCTGCAGATTATTACTAAATTTGCATCAGCTTACTGCGCGACAATTGAGGGAACAGCAAGAAACATCGAAACAACAGAATTGTAAGTCTGGTTAAATTGTATAGCATGTGAGGTTGAAGAGTTAATTACTCCTTTATTTTCCTGAATTATTAATGGATTGTCTTTCTACTTTTTTAGATGTGGTGGTGCAAGGATATGCTACATTTTCCATGAAACGTTTGGTCATACATTAATATCAATAGATCCTTTAGGAGGGCTGACAACTCTAGATATACTCACAGCTATTCGTAATGCTACGGTATGATGAATGTTTTTAAGGGTATTAGAATTGTGTGGCTGTCTTATTTTTGTCTTATAGATTGGTTATCTCTTTCTTAAATGAAGGGACCCAGGCCTGCTCTGTTTGTTCCTGAAGTTTCCTTTGAATTGCTAGTCAAACGGCAAATCAGGCGATTGGAAGAGCCAAGCCTGCGATGTGTGGAACTAGTGCATGAAGAAATGCAACGTATTATTCAGCATTGTGGCACAGAAATCCAGGTATTGTTGATGTAATGCCAAGTTTATGCATGGTTAAATGTGTGCACAATTTCAGTGTTTTTCTTTTTTTTTTCACGTTAAATAGCAAGAGCTACTACGGTTTCCAAAGCTTCACGATCGCATTATTGATGTTGTGACTCATTTGCTGCGGCGCAGATTGCCTCCCACAAATTCTATGGTATGCTGCTCTACCAAAACAATGTTTCCCAAATATAGCCTTATCGTCTATGCTCTTAATACCATTTACATTTGGTACTACAGGTGGAAAATTTGGTTGCCATTGAACTATCCTACATAAATACCAAGCATCCAGACTTCCACGATGCATCGCTAGTGGGTTCACTTGTTAAGTCAGCAGAACAGGATAGCCGCCTTAAACCTCGTGGTGTCAAAGAACAAAACCACAGTGTTAGTGTTACACCTAACCTATGCCTTCTTCCTGCAACTTCATCAGACCAGAATGATAAAGATGTTAAGGTTAGAAAACTTCGTGCATCAAGCAATACATAACATAAAATAAAAAACTCAAAAGTTAGTGAATTTTTGAAGATAACTTATTGGTAGATATGTTACATCTGTTGTGGGTTCTTCAATACCATTTATCAGCTTAATATAGTTTGTCTTTTTGAAACTTTTTTGTCATTAACTCACAATTGCAATATTTGAGTTGTATTGTTAATGAACTTTTGAAGTATTGTAATCTGATATGTAAGAAATTATTCGTGAACGTTCTAGGAAATATCCTTGATTTTATCGTTCCAGAATAATTTGCAACGGTCCATGGGCATGCGGGGCAGTGATAGCAATCTTTCTACAGGTTGGCTTGTGAATTTTATGCCAAACACTACTGCTTCTGGCGCTGGCCGTGGAGACAGCAAAGATGCAAGCGTTGATAACAGTCCACTTGTCACCCCTACTCATCAGGGCAAGAGTAATCCTCTCAGTCCTCAGAAAGCCATTAATTTGTTGCCAGATGTGGTGAGTGACGTTAGCTTTGAAAATCGAACATTATTCGAGATTTCTTTTCTGATCAAAATGGCTGAGTTTTTGTTAAATTGTTACGCAGCCAATCCAAACGCCCAGGAGATTATCCCCAAGAGAGCAACGTGACTGCGATGTTATTGGTACGGATTCACACGTTCAGGCGTTCATTACTGAAAAACCAAAATTGCACTTAATATTATAATATTGAATTGCGTTTTATTTCAGAGCGCCTTATCAAATCCTACTTCCTAATTGTTCGGAAAAATGTTCAAGATTCGATCCCAAAGGCGATCATGCACTTTCTGGTGAATCATGTAAAGGATAATTTGCAGTCCGAACTGGTCACCCATCTGTATAAACATGACCACTTTGAAACATTGCTGGAGGAATCTGAACACATTGCAGTCAGAAGGAAAGAAGCTGGGGAAATGCTAAAGGTGAAGTTTTAATAATTGTTAACTGCACAATATATTGAGGCTCTTTTTTAAGTTTTTGTTTGTTTTTTGCAGGCATTGCAACGAGCCAGTCAAATCATCGGAGAAATCCGTGAGACGCACATGTGGTGACATCTTGAAAGTACAAACTAGATAATATTTCATAGCAGTGATTTTTAGCCGGAGCAGGCCAGGCTACGGTGCATTGAGATAACTGTTGTGCTAGTGCCAATCCCAATCGTAGTGGCAATCTTTGGTCCAAAACGTCTTCGAAGGACGTTTTGGTGGATTTTGTGATTAGTAACATTCCCTTAGAAGTTTGTAGAAAGAAAAACAGATGATACAACAATACTACCTGTCTTAAAAGACGATTTGACCATCTAGGAAAATACCTGGGATGTGAAAATGCTTGGTGCTGAGCCCACATATTAGTCAGTGTTTCCTCGTTTAAATGCTCTTCGTCAAGTTTCTGTTTTTTTATTTTAAAAAAGTAGTGCCCTCGCTTCACTTAGTTGGTACATCATGATCAAATCGTACACATGGAGCAATTGACCACCTATTGATGATAGGCATCTACAATGAATTCAGTTAAAATTATATATTGCTGTCTGATGGATAATGGCGTCCACTTTAGAAAATGTATGCAAGCTGGCTTCCATAACTTGTTTGGGGCGCTGTTCTGGCATATGAAAGATAAACAGTTTACATAATTGCACCCCAAAATATGTTTGTTATGCTAGTGTATACTTCGCAATTATTTCATAAACTACATTTGGATTGTTTCATATCTTTCTGTAAATACTAGAATCAATTTAGCTGCCAAAACACCACATTACAGAGATTATACCAGTTTCAATGAGTGTAATTAGTGTAGTATTGTGTTGTTTGTGAATAAATAACTTTTAGTGTTTCATTATTTTAAGCTTTATGAATGCATTTAGCCAGTATTTTGCTAAAATTAGGGAGCGTTCATAAATGACAACTTTCTAGGAGGGTCCTGTCTTTGAACGACAGACATGACGGAAGGGGTGCAAATATAGGGTTATTTTGCATGACGTTATTTATGAACGCTCCCTTATGAGTATTCATAAATGTCAGGAAATTGAAGTAAACTGGTTTGATGGTGCTTATATCATTCACCTGTGATGAATTATGCTGTAAGTAGTGCAATTTTAATGTCAAAGCATTTTTGTGGAAATCCATAGTTACAATTCAAAACAAATGTTCAGATTCCCCTAGAAATAAAATTTTCAGGTTTCCTGATCGAGCTATGCATTATGGGAATTCGCCAGTGGCGCCGCCAAATATTGTCGTGTTCAGATGAACGTGGCAAATGCATCATAAAATGAAGTTTTGCAGGTCTTATAAGCCAGATATTTCTTCAAGATCGAATTTACCTTGCAAGTAAGGATATTGAGATAATCAGCGTTGTCAAGACAACTGAAATTAATGATTGAGAGCGTTGTTTCTCGTTAAAACTGTGCAAGCGATTGCAGACTCCCTACTCCTGGGATTTCAATTTCTCTTCCGAGTCCGTTTTTAATTAGCCAAAATGGGTTTGTGTAAATGTCCGAAGAAAAAGGTCACCAACCAATTTTGCTTCGAGCATCGGGTCAACGTTTGTGAACATTGCATGATGACGAACCACCCTAAGGTAACTCGCTTTTATTGATTTTCTAGTCATAGTCCATAATTTACGAAGCGCTCCAAACAGGTGATGTAGCGAAGCGTTCGGCTAGTTTCACTGGCTATCATTACGAGTTAATTAATTTTCTTTTCTTTTATGTATTAGTGTATAGTGCAGTCTTATCTCCAGTGGCTTCAAGATAGCGATTATAATCCAATTTGTGAGCTTTGTCGGAATAATTTGGCAGCGGAAGATTGTGTGCGGCTTATTTGCTATCGTATGTACTTTCAGTTCTAGCAGGGATCATTTGAAATTGACAAATTCTACGAATGATACGGTTAAATGCAGTGTTTGTAAACTAGTTTTTTCAAAAAATAATGCTCATATCTTGTTTTGTGAATTTCTTTTTCCAACAGATGTTTTCCATTGGCCTTGCTTGGACCATTATGCTCGCCAGCTACCAGCAAACACTGCTCCAGCTGGTTACACTTGCCCGACGTGCCAAGAGGGGATATTTCCAAAAAATAATCTAGTGTCACCTGTAGCAGACAAGCTTAATGCAAAGCTTTCTGAAGTGAATTGGGCGAGAGTTGGACTTGGACTTCCATTGGTTGATGAGATTCCTCCTGTGTCTTCGCGCTCGGCTCCCGATGGAAGCAACGAGGAAAACAGATTAGTGCATCACGAATCTATAGGCCTGGGACAGACTGGAAGCGGCAAGCAAAAACCAGTCCCAGAGAGCCACCGAAGAGATGCGACACCCCCTAGAAAGTCTCCCTTTTCAGAATGGAACTCACCTGAAACTGCTGCCGCTGCCTGTACTCATAGTGTGGTGGATATTACGTCCCCTGCTCAGTTTCAGGCAATGAGTGTTCCATATACATCATCTGTTACAACCGGTAAGAAACACAAATTTGAAAGTTTCGCTAGTTAATTACAATTCGCAGATTTTACAAGCAGAAAATGTACATGAAATTTAATGCAATTCTCAAAATTTATAACTGTTAGTACCAATGAGTTAGGCTACCGTTATTGCATAAATAGATTGTTATTACTTGTGGAATTTCATTACACGATATGAGAAATTCCGCCATTTGGGATGTACACTATTTAGACTGAAATATCATTCAGAAATTTATTCCATTAGTGAGAAATATACTTGCTTTCTTTTGCATGTAAATAGCGTCTAGATGTACTTGTTTGATATTTTCAGTCATTTGCATCAATCTTTTAAAGGTTTACAAATGTTGTCATTTCTAGGATTATTCTCGCCTAAACGGATGTATGATGCACGAGATTCTGACCATGCTGGCAATGCTTCTTTTGACCATGATGAAAACAAATACAAGAGAAGGTCGGCCGTGGAATGGTTTGGAAGATGGTTCAAGTAAGACAATAATTGATACTAAGAGCTGAATCTCAATTTTTATATTCCTTGCTCCAAGGCTGTGCTAATTTCATATTTTTGCTTATATATCAGATCTGCAACGAAGCCCAATAGCAGGCGTGATCCCAGTCACAAAACCAGGAGATTCATAATGATCGCTGTCCTAGTCTTTATCGGTATTCTCACACTGATCTTAATAATGATTCGACTCGGAAGGGCTAACGCAGATACTGATCCATTCCTTGATCCAATGGCAAATCCAAATATCCGAGTGATCAACGAAGGAGCCAATTAGTCAATGAATTTTGATTGGTGATTTCCAGCTATCTTTTTTGTGACACATTCACAGCTTTACCAAGGGGTATGTACTGTACACATTAAGCAACTTCCTGTAATTGGAACTCCGGTTCCTTTTAATTGATACAATTCATGTGGATCAATAGATCTCGTTATTTACTCTACATGAGTTGAAAAATTTGGTTTGTATGATGAATGGTATTTCGTATCTCATGTAGATATCAATTTAGATTCAACCATAAAAAGCATACAAGTCATTACAGTACAAGTATATTTATTTCTTATTTTTCTCTCGTTTGCAGATTAGCAAAATCTCTAAAATTTAACTTTAATGACTGTTTCGAATAATACAACATTTGCTTTTTTATCAGAACCTTAAGAGTTTAAATATAACGAAATTTTGCATATGTATTACAAATTGGCAAAATGAATAATCGTAATATTCAATGTTTAATTATACTCAACTATTAAACAGTTTTTTATTTGACTGTGGGTGTTAACGTTTTTTTTAAAGTGAACCTTAAACACAAGCAACATAAACATGTTAAGGGTCATATACACTTCACTTCATTTATGTTTAACTGTGACAAGACTTGCACACTATAAGCGATGAATTTGCTGCATTTTTTCGGTTTCAATAAAACTTGCTTCTGGCATGGTATCATATGAACAAGCTAGTGCCAAAATACAAACATTAATAAAGGATCAATAAAGATGTTTATCATTAAGATGAACTTGACCCTAAGTTCTCGCATGGCATAATATTAACAAGTTAGTGCCAAAGTTCAAACGTGAATAAATAACCCCAGGTGATGCTTAAAAGCAAAGCGAACTTGAATTCAAGTTCTTGCACATTGCCTGTGTTGCACAGTCCTTTTTTGCAGAAGCACGTTACAAATCGGATGTTCTTGTTATCCCGTGTTTCTACGCATCCTTGTCGTAGCCTGTCTTTTCTTTTGCTGAGCCTTCCCATGCAGCCACGACGAACCCTTCTCAGCTTGCCTGTGATTTGAACTCTCTTGAAGCAGTAGCTGTTTCGTGTTGGAGGGCAAGACTTGGTGAATTCTTCCTTCTGGTCCACACTCCATTTATGGTATGTTGAACACGCAGAGTTATTCAAAGGTCCGAAGTTCGTACATTGGTAGCATCGTCTGGCTTTCTGCTTAGCTTTAGCAGAAACAGCATACCGGCACAGTATCAAAACAAGAAAAGTGACTACTAAAAACTGCTTGAATATAAGCATCTTTGTACAAAATTCTAACGATATGCCAGTGCTTCGGAAATCGTGAAATTCCTGTTGTAAACAGAAAATGGCCTATGGTGAATATTAGTCATATTTCAAAATGAATATACATGTAACTTCTAGTTTTGTATCTTATTGAATATGCGCTAAAATTCCATTGGATAGTCTTAGTTTTACCTTCTAAATGTATCTACATTCTTCAAACATTGTCCACGTTTGAGGGTCTTGACATCTAACGATATTGGGAATGCCAAATTGAACACTTTCAAGTTCTGTTTACTTGATGAACTAATTGAATTTAAGCGCTTTTAACTTTTTATCTTCATTTTGATAAATCTTAGCGTCATTCACGCAAGTAAACGTTCCATTATTTGAAATTCGCGTTCTTTACAATTTGCGCGTCACATGACGTTCTTCTTGCTCCGCCCATCTAAAGGGGTCTGCTGATATATGAGGGATGTCCTGAAAGTACGTGCTTAACGTCACACTCACCTAACCACAAAAACCGGAAAAAGATGGACAGGGGGTATAAAAATCATGAGAATTCTAGGGCGTCATTTATGGATGGCATTTAATTATGTTATGTTGGTCATTAACCCCACGCCCCTCCAAGAATATGAATAACTTTAATGAATGCAAAAAGGTATGCTGAGCCACAAAATTTATCTTGGGACCCCTATCTTTATCTTGTAGCAAATATAACAGATTATTTTTTTGATAATGTGATTATGTGTGCGAAAGCTTACAATAACAAAATCGCTATGATTTGATTTTTGGCCTTAATTTTTGTAAAGCAAATATGCTTAATTAGATAAAATGAGCTTTATGTAATTGTTATTAATTAGAGATACGCCGTAGGCGAAATTTTTCAGAAAACTTGTTTCAGGTTCGGTCATAATTATCGTTTCAAGTTTCTTTCGAAATTTCAAACGGTGCGTGTCTATGAAAATGAAATAAATGCTCGGTAACCAGCGCCACTCGTGCCGTATTATAATAACAGAAATTGAAAAGATTTTCAAATTCTCGTACGCTCTCGTTTGTCCTGAGCAGACGGCAGAGACTCCGTTGGTTGACCGTTGGCGGCTTGGCGCCGTTTATTTCTGACTGCGTCGTGTTTAAGAGAGGTTCGATTTGCTCTTGCTCCGCAAATTTTGACGTAAGTATGCTACCTAATTTATTCTCCTTGTGGCATATATTTCTCGTAGAAATTTCGCATTGATATTACTGAGTATTGTTTTTATTTTCTTACTAATAGTGGAAAAAATGGATAAAATAGACCGTGTAGATATAAAATAAAAAAAGATTGCCGCTTCGGCGTCTTCTGAGGGCCAACGAAGACTGGCGTTTTATTGACTTTGCGTTAAGACTTTATTTAGCTCGTAATTTTTCCTAGTCGCGGGCATGCTCGAAGTAATTTTTGGAATATTTTTTCGCAGTTGTTTTCGTGCCGTTAACAGGCTTTCTTTGTTTGATCATAGTTGGCAAGCTTTTCGGCGCCTATCCAAGCGCGGCCATTTTAATTCGCGTCTTGTATTTCTCGCAACACATCAATTTTCATTTTTTTTTATTGGCGTCGTTTCTTGTTGTTGCAGAGTATTTATCATGGCCGATAATTCTAGCGATGGGGAATATGAAGTGAAGAAATCGAGGGGAAGGCCGAAGAAGGATAAGGTATAACTTAAAAATAATACTGAAAATTATTGCGCCTATTTTCATGCCCTCAATGCACGAGTTCCAGCCCATGGTGACCGTTAAAAGCAATGGCGGGAGAAATTTATTGCTTTTGTGCTTTCTTGTTGCCAGTACATTTTGAATAGCCAAGCGAAGCTCGTTTGCATATGGTAACAAAGGGTCATTAAATAGAATAAAATAACCATTTTTTCCTCAATATTTTTACGAAATTTTATTACTTACATGCTTCATGTACTATTTAATTACTGAGTTTTAATATTTAAAAAAAATTATCTTAAATAATTTTATTAATTGAAAATATATAGCCTGTAACTGATGAGTTTTATTTCGTAAAAATTTTGTTTTCCATTTTTACTTTTTTTCAAGTTTCATTAAAATTTATGTAATCTCAAAAATGTCAATATATACTAAAGGGATTAAGACTTAGCCTAGATATAAATGACAGCCTTTCTTATGCTATGTCAGAATAATGTTGAAGTCATTGGCTATACTAAGATGACACATGTATGCCCTCATCAAATTTTTGCAAACAACAGTTAGTTATGAATGGATTTCAATTCATAATCACAATTTTAGGAGGAATCAAAAGCACCCGAGAAGAGGGGTCGCCCTCGTGCATCACCTGTAAAAGAGGACAAGAAAGCAGTGTCTAGTGGTGATGGTGAGCCTGCAGCAAAGAGGGGCCGTGGTCGACCGAAGGGAACCAAGAAGGGAAAAGCCCGTACAAAGGTTTGTTTTTGTTTATTTTTTAATTTCCATTTCCTCATTAGATATGCTGTTGTGACAGTCATCAGTGGTTACTTTAGCTTAACATGGTTTTGTATTTCTTAGAGCCCAGCAGCTAAGGCCCGTGGAGGACGAGGAAGGGGTCGACCAAAGAAGGTAAGTTGAATTTTTCGAAAGGTTAATGATATATTACAAAAAAGCAATTTAAACTGAAGTTGGAACGTAGGTTTTTAATTGGTTTAAGCAGTGAACAGTTATAAATCATGAAATCATAAAAAATGTTGTAAAACAAGTCAAAGGGTTATTATTCCAATATCAGTTTGTAAGCAAGTAAGTGTGTATTTATTACCTACTTGAAATCTGGCCTGTCTTACTAAATCGAGAAAAGTAGGGCTATAGATGCAGGAATTTTTAAATTAGAAATTATATTTTGTAAGTATGCCTTTTCATATAAAAAGTTACTTTTAAGTGAAGAGGTAACAATATTTTAATCCTTACTTTTAGGCAGAGTCAAAGGCAGAATCTGAGGAAGGAGGAAGCGGATCTGAAGAGGAAGAAAAGGATGATGAAGATGATGACCAAGAGTAAATAAGTATCATCGCCTCTCATCACTCATCAATGACGACTTGGTTGGACAATATCTTACCGAAGTTGCCCCAAATGGCCTAATATCTCTATGTTGGCCATTCTCATCAGTTAGATTTGTATCAACAGATTCTCTGTCCAGGTAGCCTTTTGTCTGCATTTAATCTATGCTAACCATTATTTTAATCATAGATGCTGCTTTCATAATTTTAAGTGAATTGCACAGTGTAGTGATCTCTTATACCCTCACATGTCATCATCAACAATTTTAATGCTATCTTTTTTTTCCCAACGACGGTTGCTTGTTGGCATAGTCTTTTTTGTCTACCCTCCTACTTCAGATACTGCATGTTGTTGATGGTCTTTATTGTGGTTATGCTTAAGAGTACCCATAGTCATTAACATAGTGTGCCATTCTTTTCAACCACAAGTATCTAGGTTCAGCTTACAGGAATTGGTGGAGATTTTAAATAGAAATAGCACAAAGTGAGTTTAACACTAGTTTCACTTTAATATTGCACAAATTATCCTAGTTTATGGTTTATCCAAGGTATGTGTTGTACATTTGCAAGGACCATTTATCTCACTGGTCTTTTTAGTCGGTATTTGTTGCCTAAAAAAATATTGCCTTGGAAGGGTGCGTTTTGATCATCAGTTTATTACTCAGGGCATCCTTTTTCCAAATTATGGTACAACAACTGAATTTTGTATAAATCTTTTGGCCATGGGTTTTAATTTAAAAAAATACTGGTTGCATCCTTTTGTGCCATTTCTAGAATAGTTTTCATATTTTTAGTGTTAAGTATAATGTTCAAAGTGCTCATTCCTGCTAATTTCATTTAAGCCAATCCAGTTTGGTAGCTATGCAGTTTTATTGCTGGCCCTTGAGTGCACGTCAAGGCATACATGAATGTTCGACAAGCATAAAGTTTGTGTGGATTATCTGGAGTCACGTGCCTTGAGCTGTTATTTTTAAACTGTCAGGATTGCATCAGTTGTGTGCTAAAAGCAAAGCATGTGTGCATCTTCTGATAGCTGCCTGTCTACCCAAAATTTGTCCCCAGGTTAATCAAATTTATTTAAAAAAGCCATTGCAATTTTTCAGCATATTAAGGTAACTACCTGTCAATTTTAGTTGAACCTTTTTTATATTGCACTATACTGTAAAATCCCAAGCACTCTTACTTTGTGTATTCCTTCTTCGTTTTTGTTAAAATCCATGTTCAAATGTAGTTTTATAACCTACATACTACACAAATCATTCATCATTTTTTAAATAAAAAGGCCAACTGTATTTTATAATGTGTTTTAATTACATCTGATGCAAATATGATAGTAGGGTTTAAAATATATAGATATATATATTAAGTGCATGGGGATAGGAAAGGTTAGAAATATAAATGAACGTGCAAGATCTTCACAAACCTAAATCTCCACGAAATGCTAACTTTGGTTCGTCCTTCAATCCTGATCTCTGTTTAAAAGAATAAAAATTAGCACAGGAAATATCTTCTAATGCCAATGGTTGATTGCATTGTGCTAGCATAATTTGGTTAGTAACATCTTATTTTGGAGTAGCAATGAAAATTGTCCCTTTTGCAAGCATGTTTAATTTTGGTTAAATTAATTCAGTTAATTGAAAGCTGGTGAATAAATATTTCATACAAAATGACTTATGTAAATACATCAAAGATTAACATTCTGGGCAAATCTGTGTACCAATTAGAGAAACTGTTGACACAGGTTTAAATGAATTGCACCTCTTGTACAATTTGATCAATTCAGATTATGGATCTACCTTTGCTCGAGATCCTGCATTTGGTCGATGATCCATGCCCTCTTCAAGAAGCTCCGTTTCCCAGTCTTCCCCTTCCTCTGCAGGGTCGAAATTGTATAATGGCATAAGGTGATGCCTTAATTTATCTAATCTAAAATTCGATCCAAGATAAACATTTATCTTATCTTAGTAAAATGATAAAACATCTTCTCTATGCATTCATGGAAATGCAAAGAATATTTGATATTATTGAAGGTAATACTTGCCTGCTTTTCTTTAGCATGAAAACAACCTAAAAAATAAGTTGAAAGGGTTTTAAGTACTGTTGAAAGTAAGGCTGTAAATTACTTAAGTTTTGTCTATTATGTGCAGATTGAAACTTTAAATTTGTAAATGAATCTGCAATATGTATCATAGTATGCTGATTGCAATTCATATTAACCTTTGATTAGCCTGATTTAATGATGCTCTACAATCAACATGTACAGTTGAAATTCATGGTTGTATTGTTCATGAGGGATCATTTTCCTTGTGTCAATATTTATTTTGATTTTAAATTAGGGTTAGTCTACTCAGTTAGGTCTGGTGATATGGAGGTCAATCAGTTTAACCCAAACTTTACACATAAGTGAAATTACAAATTTAAAAAAGTTAGAAGAACTGAAAAGTGATTGGGAAGGGAACAAGCCGTGGCTGATTACTGAGGTCGCCTGGAAACGACGAAAATCAGTTAGGATAGCTGACTCGGCATTCGAATTCTGCCACCTTACTTTTGGCTCTTATCAACAGTTTTACATTTAAAATTACTTGCAAGTACTTGTACATGATAGCACCTTTGAACTGGAAATGGCTGACTTACAACGGCTATAATGAGTAGAGTGAATATCACCGCTCCAATTGGAATGAAAACGTAAGTGAACATCTGACCCGACGTGACCTCTGAGTAAATCTCTTGAGTGGCATTGGCGAGCATCGAGGAAGGCGTTGGTAAGGTGCTCCAAGAAGCCGCTGCGGTTGCAACGGATTCATTATCGCCCAACTTGGCCATGGTCGTGAAGCCTGTGGCTAAAGTGGAGCTCGTGATTCTCTCTTTGGATTCCATTTAAGATGTTGCACCTTCGAGTTGCGACGGTCTAAGCTAACGTGTTGCCACTGACAGCCAGCTGATTTCATGGTGGGGACTTTGGCTGGAAGAATTTCAAACGTCTGACCTCAACAGCACTTTTACTCCCCTTATTGCATGATTTTGCCCTAAATTGTTTGTTACTCACTTGTTTTGATAATCTAGCATGCCAAGTCCATCGTTGCTTTCTTGTTCCTTCTTCAAATGTTTATTTTATTGAACAGAAATACCGACGTATTCACGCCAGAATGATGCACTGAGAAAACCTGACGTCATTACACTGGAGGGTTTGGCGATTCTGTTACCATGGTAACTGGGGTGTGAAGTCGCATTTAAGATATGGTGTTGAGCAATGCTTGTTCTTATCCTTGGGGCTTCGGTCGCAGAGGGCCAAAGTTCAACTCCGATGAATTGTCTACTTTTCAAGCAGTAACGCCTATCAATTTTAACGGAGTTTATTTCTAATCGTCGTCGTTCAAAGGGTAAGTTTACCGCAAGACTATAGGCCTAAAAGGCCGATTCGTTTAAGTATTTTATTCCTACTGTTTTGGTTGTTTGGCTGTATTAGGAAACTAGGATTGTCAATCACTAACCGAGCTATGTAAATATAAGTACATGTATGTACAGTCCACTTGGAAATAATGCTTTCTGAATTGCCTTCGAAAAGTTGGAAATACAGGGTGTCCAAAGTCGGTAAATGCTATACTCATCAAGTTAAAATCTGATGGATTTTCTTCTTTCTGATGATAGTTGATGTAGTAATTTAACTCTGTCAATACTTTGTAAAATGGGTTCTGGAGGTATACTGTAAACCTAATTATACAAAACTTCTCATTGCTCTTTTCTATAATCAAACTGGATACTGTAAATTACCTACACTGTAATTTATTTGGTCAAATATTTTCTGACAGATATTGATAATCTTTGCTCACTCGTTTATCCATGTAATAAATCAAAAGAATTGCAAATTGTAAAACGTTTTATTGAAAATCTTTGGAATGAAATTAGTGGCTATTGACATTAATGATAAACTGATTAAAGTTACGTCTCATCTTCTGCCTCTAATAATGGCGTTCGTTGTTCTTCAATGTCCTCGGATTCCCTGTATTCTTCACCTTTGCTTTTCTTGAAAAATCTGAAGAAACCTGAACGTGGTTTAGGATTTTGCCTTCGCACTCCTGCATTTGCCTCCTGAGTTCCGCCGTTATCTTCCACTTGCAAGTGCTTTGACTTCTCTTTCTTGAACCTGAAATGAGAGTGGAGGATATTTATTTTTAAGAAGTTGTAGGTAGTAAAATTTTTACAGTACTAAGAAATGAGCCTACAATTTTAACAGTAATGAAGAGGCCACTACGGATACGGAGGATGCTGCCATAGCAGCTGATGCCATCCATGGGTTAAGTGCAAAATTAAAAGGCATCAAGGCACCTGCAAAAATGAAATTTGATCAACTGCATTAGGCCTATACATCACACCAAAGGGATATTGGTTACATCACTGCCTATTACCTGCTGCTATAGGTATTCCGATGAAATTGTAGATGGTCGCTAAAAAGAAATTTAACCGAATTCTTCCAACGATTTTTCTTGACAATTTTAGAGCAAAGACTACGTCCATGAGGTCATTCTAAAAGAAAATCACAGCTTGAATGGATGCTGACTGCACATAATCATGTCATCGGATACTGATGTAATAAGTGTCCAGCATTAAAATGGTAAGAATACTTTTCGTTTTAAATAGGGATATTAGTTCTTGATATCTCAGCCACGTTCATTTTGTTCTTCGAAAATTCGTAAGATGCGAAGGACAGTTCGAACAAGTGACGTTTGTATGACGAAGAAACTGAGAGAAAGTTGGCTATCGTACCTTTTTATGGTTTATATTTATTCTTACCTTTATTAAAACAATGTCTGCTGCTTCAACTGCTACATCTGTCCCTGTTCCAATGGCTATGCCAACGTCTGCTCTGGCTAATGCTGGAGAATCGTTTACACCGTCACCAATCATAGCTACAGTTTTGCCCAGCAATTGCAACTCTGAAATTTTGTCGTACTTCTGCGATGGCAAAACCTCGGCAAAAACTGTTGTAATGCCAATCTAAATATAAGATGTTAGGCGGTGTATTTAAATTCATTAGAACAAACCGGGTTCTCCATAATCTGTATTTAAGTGAGAATTGTTATACCTGCTTAGCAATGGCCTCTGCAGTTTGCTTATTATCGCCTGTAAGAAGGATGATCTCAATTCCCATTTTTTTTAGTGTGTTCACTGTGAAATGCGCTTCTGGTTTCACAGTGTCTGCAACAACAATGCTGGCAAGAAGTTGACCTGTATTAATTTAGATAAACAAAGGCAAATGAAAACCAGGTACACACGGGAATCATTGAGGGATCATCGTTGGAAATGACATAATTGTTACCATTAACTGCACACAGAACTGCAGTCATTCCATTGTTTTCTTGCTTTAACATTTTGCTGTCCACTTCATAATCAATACTGACGTTGTTCATTTCCATCCACTGACGATTTCCAATTAAAACATGATATTGCTCATCTGATCCTGGAATAAGGAAAATAAAATCAAGCATGCAGAACATTTAGGAGCTCGTACAAACCTCCCAAGTGTTTTTATCAGTTTCTTACTTATGCTTGTTCCTGGTTGTGGTTCGTCATCATCTCTGCTCTCTGTCCATTCAACAATGGCTTTTTGCACAAGAAATCCTGGGCTGCTATTTGATTCGTCGTCTTCATTGACATTCTTCAGTGGTAAGAAGCTGTCACTGTCAATCTTACTGGCAGACAGTCTCTCAGTCTCGGAAACGATGCAGGATAGGCCATAACCTGGAACAGACTCAAAGTCTGTGGTTTTACCAAATGCACTGGTATCCAAAACCTGTGTAAATTGAATTTTATTCAGGTAACGGAAAAATTAAAACATTTAAAAAGAGTAATTGACTCTTTTTTACACGTTACTATGATTGCACAAACTGGATTGACATGTTTCATTCATTGACCAATCCCTATCCGATTTACATGGGAAAATTTAAAGCTCTCTTACCGCTTTTGCAAACTTCACTACAGATGACGCAATTGGATGTTGGCTGTTGGATTCTGCCGTTCCGACAATGACCAGAAATTTCTCGAGTGGCCAAGCAGATTGGCTGGCAAATAAACTTATCCTGGTCACTGAGGGCTTGCCATGGGTGATCGTTCCAGTTTTATCAAATACCACCGTTTTCACCTAAAGTGTCAATAAGAAATGAAAGCATTGTCTATGCTAGGTTTTGCAATTGAACAACTGAGAAACTGGAAGGCGTTTTTGTAAAATGGTCCAATGGGATATTCAACTTTCCCACACAGTAAACTCGTGCAGATTTACCTTATGAGCAGTTTCCAGTGCTGTCGCACCTTTGATGAGTATCCCGTTTTGTGCTCCAATTCCTGTACCAACAATCACTGCTGTCGGAGTGGCCAAACCCAGAGCGCATGGACAGGCGATGGCCAGTACAGCAAGTGCACAGCGGAATGCAAATTGAAGAATTATTTCTGTTTGGTTACTGGTGTCCATAGTCTAAAGTTCAGTAGTATGCATGATAAATTGTTGTTTGTGCCCAGCGATACATCGATGTATTTGTTTGAAACGCTTCAGTTTACCTACCGGAGGGAAGTACTTTTGGACAATTTGGTAATCCTTGAAGCCAATGATAATCCACACAGCCAATGTTCCTACTGAGCAGAAAAGGACAAAGGGAACAAAGTAACCAGCAAGTGTGTCTGCCAGTTGCTGAATTGGGGCCTGCAAACAATTATATTGCAATGAACAAACGTGTCTTAAAAATAATAGTCGTAATGAAATTGTCAGAACCTTTGACGTTTGTGCCGCTTCTACTAGCTTTACAATTTGAGCCAGTGTGGAATGTTGGCCAATTTGGGTTGCTTCGATAATGACAGAGCCATGCTGATTTATTGATCCCCCAATAACTGGTGCGCCTAGAATGTTAATAGATAAAATTGTGTCTTGTCTGCTACCTGATGCATATATTTTGGGAGATAGTAAGCCTAATTGTAAAGGTATTGCAGTAGCAGAAAGTTTTATAGACACCCCTGCCAAGTCTCACAAAGCAGCAGACCAGAATTTGGCTAAGAAGTAGAGTACCGCATGAGGCCTTATGCAGATGCAAAGGAAATTCTATAGAAATGCACTTACTGACCTGACTGAATTACCCGCCTTTGTATGGAACATGTTTAAATAGTGCAAGAGAAAAAAACAGTTTTATGTACAGTACATCTTACTCTTTATTTAATTGAAATTTCAGTTTGAAATATCCGTTTGATTGATTTCTCACATTCATTAGGGCTCTGAGTTTCATGACATTTAACGGTACCTCTAAAAATTCGGTTACGACCATACTTCTTCCCACCCCTTCTTTCTCGTAAACGCTTATAATACCCCGAACTGCAAGCAGATACAGGCACTGAAAAGTGATTAGGACAAGCTTGAATTTTGCGTACGTGCCATAGCGCTAAAACTATACCACTATCTTAGCAGTTGTAATTTCTGTGAATGTTGGGTATTCTAAATGGGATTTCAAACCTGGCTCCTTAGTGACTGGCATAGATTCTCCTGTTATCATTGATTCGTCAGCATTGGTTCGTCCTTGTTTAACCACCCCATCAGCAGGAAATTTCTCACCAGGAAGTACCTAGAAAACGAATAGTATGATGACTACCATTTATATTTATCTTGGTGAAATTTAAGCATTCGTCTTACTTTCAATAAATCCCCTCTTTGAACCAAATTGGCGCTGATAACTTTTTCTGATAATACTTCTCCGGAGGGCCCCAATTCAACTATGACGGCTTCTTTGGCTTGCAAAGACATCAACTTTGATAGTGCTTCAGACGTTTTTCCCTGAAATAAAAAAAATATTTTCTGAAATTTGGGGTGGTGATATATATACACGGGATAATCGTAGCTTGATTTGAGGGCTAAAATCAGATTATGTAAGTGGTAGCATTTATTTGGAAATTGGAGAAAGATCTATTAAAGTTATTTGGAAACACCTTGAAGTTATTTTTGGAATAAAGCATATTGAAGGACGTTTATAATACATGGTTTTGTAAATCGCGCAAAAAATCAAACAAATTTATCTAACCTTTGCAATGTTCTCCAGCCATCGCCCCAAGGAAAGAAACACGAAGAGCATAGGTGGGGTGTCAAAAAAAGTCATGGGGCTTGTTTTTTTGTGCATACCCACTGCAACCAGAATCACAATCACAGAATATAAGTAGGCAATAGTTGTGGTCATCACGACCAAGACGTCCATGTTGGCGATGCCATGTTTCAGAGATTTGAATGCATGGACGTAGAAATGCTTTCCACTTCCAAACTGAATGAGTTAGAACGGAAATGAATTTTAGATGAAAGTAAAAATAAAACACTTTGCTTCAGAGTTTAGTTGTTCTTATAATTACTTGCCTGCACAGGCGTGGATAAAACGAACAAAAGGAGATTTTCCAAGGAAATGCCCCATGCAATGTTGGCTTTCATGTTGCTCTCGTCGAAGACAATATAGTAGATCATGACGCCGATAGTGGGAAGGCCGAAAATAAGAGAAACGAAAAATGCTGTCCGCCACCTGTGGTGTTTTAAAGAATTCGCTAAATTCATATTTAGTGTCCAACCTGAAGCCTAAGCTATGCTCTTGATGGGACAGTTTGTACATAATTTTGTGAAATTGGTCATCTATAGAAACCAATTATTCATATTATTTACTAAAAATAATAATGATTAAATAGACGTTGAAAAAATTCAAAATGGAACCTCCGAAAATGGGCTTTGGATTCCATGTTTGATTTTCCCCATATTTATTCAATATTTTATATAAATAAACCGAGCGTCTTAAAATAGTAGGATATGAATGTGTTACTTCCGTAGATACCGACCAATTAATTCTACATAACAGAAAATACTTTCTGCTTTCATTATTGATAATAAGTAATTGAAGCAAACAGTGTATGGAAAATTGTTGCTTGTTGGGCGTTTGCTTTTACTCCCTGTTCCAATAAAAGTGCAAATTGAATTATATGATCAAACAATTTGCATCATATTTCACGCCAATTTTTTTCAATAGTTCCTTGCAAATACACTAGTACACTTGTCTCCGAGCATTTGGAAAGTGTAAGCTTGATTTATCACGCCTCATTTGGCATTATAAAATGCATACTTTTTAATGTCACTGCTGTGGCTGAGGTGTTCTGAACGGTTGTCCATGTCTGTAATCAACGATGCATCAAATCCCATGTCCTGAATAAAATATTTAAAAATAGTGTAAACTGAGCTTTCTAAAGAAATTCCCTTCAAAACTGCTATTCTGGTAATGTAACAATAGTAACCAATGACATCAAAGCCTTCAAAAACTGTCTTACATCGATAAGTTGGATGATATCTCTGGCACCAATGATATCTGGATCGTATTCTATCCTTGCTGCCAGCGTGGTCAGAGAAACTGATATCGTCTTTATCCCCCTCTGATTCAAGATGTGAGATTCAATGGAATGGACACATGATGAGCACGTCATTCCTGCAATCTGAATGGCTATTCATTAGCAGATTCTAACATGTGGCTACATTTTGCATCTCTGAGTAGAATATTAGATTACCGCTAGATTAATAGTTTCATACGCCTCTATCCCCTCGTATTCTAGCGTGGCCTCGAAGCCCATGTCGGAAATTTTGGCAGTAATTTCATGGTCCTGAATTAAGGTTTTATCGTAATGCACTTCTGCCCTTTGGGTCATCAATGAAACCATCGCAGCATGAATTCCTGTGAGAGAAAAGTGAAAATGGACATGTCTGGACGACGGACTTCAATTCGCCGCCGTTTTCAATTGTGCAACCGACCTTTTGTGTTCAGCAGGCGACTTTCAATTGTGTTGACGCAAGACGCACATGTCATGCCCATGATGCTGATGGTGCATTTGTACTCGATGGGTTCGAAAGAATCCAGGGAAGGCCCGGAATCCTCCATCTCGATCCTATTTTTCTGCATATCGAGGTTGCGATAAATGTATTATTTTAATCCCATATTTGATATAAATTAAGGCGATCAAAGAAATAGGGTTTGTTGTGGTTAGCACAATTTTAGATAGCAATTGGGGGAATTGTTACTTCTTTACATTGGGAAAGGGTTTGCGAAAACAGGATACTGCTGAGGGGGAGTGTGAAATGGTTTCTAGAAAATAGGACGTCTTTAATACATCCTCAAGAGTTGTTGCTGGTATGACTGAATGAGTTCAGTTGAAGAGTTCAGTTGAATTTGTCACAGTTATCAGTATATTTTCGCACTTTCATAATTACTGCCAGTAGGGCACTTATGTTATTTTATGTTTAAAAACATTTTCTAAAAAGCCAATAGGAATTAAGATAGTATAGCAATGAGGCAAACAGGGAAGGGCCTGTGAAATTCATAATCACACTGCTCTTTATACATGTTTTACACAAATATCAGAATGAGGAGATGCAGGCAAACTCTTCTCAAGCTCTACAAGTTTGATAGTTCATTAGTATAATTTAGCTATCCTCGAAAAAGAAATGTGAAGAGACGCTACGTACCTTAGCAGACCGCGCAGTTTCAAACTGTATCCAAACACAGTGTTCAAAAAATGAATCTTAGGGGGTTTTTGCAAGCGGCACTGAAGAGTACGTCATGGCCACTGTAATCCAAGACGGAGCAAAGGGCAACAGGGAAGCGGCTGCGTTTGACGACTATCTAAAATCAAGGCTTGCTCGCGGAAATCCTTGCTATTGCCTGGCTTTTGAACTGTCAGCTCTCGTTACACTTTAGCTTTGTCGATTCGCGAAATAGCAGGCAATTCCGGTGAGTCAGCCTTGACTTTTCCTTCATAATTTCCCGTATCCTCCCGCCCTGGAGCAAATCCTAGTTATAAGCACTTCGCATGAGTCGGTCGCATTCCGTCCAACCCAGGTGTGAATTAATCGATGAGACTGGTGTTTTTAATTTAGAAATTCTTAACAGATCGGTAGCATGAGAACGGGTGTTTATTGCCATAAAGTGGGTTTACAACAACTTCGTTTCGATAGTCGATTATGTGCGCTGGGCATGTGGCGTGTGGTACGTGCGCGTGCCAGAACTTTCAATAATAAGTCAAGAAGTTTTGCAAAACAGAAATAACGAAGTCATCGGTCGTTGGTAGTGCTCACTGGCCTTCGTTTCAGTAGGCAAAGGGGGTGGCCATGGGTAGTTTAGTCACCCCAGTGGAGCCCAACTCTTGCTTCATTTCGGTCTAGCCGATGCCGTAAAGGGTGAGCGTGTAGGTCAATATGTATCCTGCAATCTTTAGAAATTAAAACAACAGTACTTGTGAGGCACGCGATTTGGAAACAGTGATTTCTAGAAAGTAAAGTTGACGAGATTCTGACATTTCAGGAGTTAGTTTCGGCAAAAAAAAGTATGACTGCAACCACAAGTGGGAATTCCCCTTAGTAGGCCTACTATCTACGGCTCTTTCTTCACAGTGATTTTATGTGAAAATTTTCACAACTGTCTCTTTGAACGTGTATTTTTTTATTTTTCTTAATAAACTTCGAATATGAGCTGTTTAATTTTTTACTTGTAATAAAAAAAAACACCGAAAGAGATGATTAATGTAAAAAGCTTTGATTTCCTTTTTGCAACTTGTGCCGGATTATTTTATGCTAAAAATGTCTTTCAAACCCCAATGGCCTTGCATGAAATTAGAGCGTGAATTCTATGATGAATTGTCGTTTTTCGCATTTAATTAATAGTGTTTTTGAATTTCACTTACCGTGAGAATGCATCCATCTTCTATTTTGTACAAACCCCATCCAGTCAACGACGGAGGAGACATTTGAACGTGCTTCACGTATTCCGATATGGTTTTTGCGGTCTGCGCAAATTAGACGTTACTTAAATTAACACTGACAACATGATTAACAACATGTACATGTGCATCTAAAGTTTAAGCTTACTTCGGCAGATGGGCAGTCGTTTTCTTCCGTGGGTTGGACTTTTAAAAGCACTTTCAACGATGACGTTACCTTTAAATACAAATGCAAAATGTGAAATTACTGTGTGGACTTTTGAACTCAGGTTTTGAAATGCAAGCCGGACATTAATAATGACAATAAAGCATTTATAGGCCTATTAATCAGGATAAAGAAGCAAAACCTTGCGTCTAGCAATTCAGATAACCACTAAGACAAATAAAGTGTATGGTTACTTGGTAGTTTAAAAAAATGAGTACACATTCGCTTCGCCTGCTTGCATTTGTGATAGCTATTTACGCAATAATCGACACATTTGCAAACTGAGGAACTCGAATTTCTGTTTGCATTGTGTTTTCTATGCTAAACTAGTTCCATAAGTATTTGGAAGTTACTTTCATAAAATTGCCATGCGTCAAAATGCTTTTTGATTATGTCATTTGTTCTTCTTCTGTCCAATTGCAGACATTAATTGACTCAAATATTACATTTGTACAAGATTTCTGCGTTTTGTTGCGATGAGTTTAAGTACGCGTACATGTACTGTATATAAATGTAACCCTCCTACCATTTAATATTTCTGTGCTGGTTGTAGGGTTTCTGGATAGATTTCAAGCATCGGAACAATGCCATATCTACCTGAGAATTGACTTTTCCTGCACGCGTCTTTACCACAAACGGGCCGCGTAAAACAGACATGTAAGGCCAACGATATAAACAAATACCACCTATTTTTTACTGATAAGGAAAGCATTTTAAAAAAGTCTTTACGAAACATGTTCTTGCTTGAATTTTGCTAATTAGACTTATAATAGTGACATGTGCATAGTAATCTCATGTCATTTTTGGACGTAAACAGTAGGGCTTTGATCTGAATGTAACCCTGTAACAATGCCATATAATTACCTGGTAATTGACTCTTCCGGTACATGATGTCCTAACCACAAACGTGGCCGCGACGTCATTGACGTAGGAAGGGGGGGTGCCAGGCACCCTCCAGGAGGTTGACTGGCACCCCCCAGAAATTTTCCAAAATGGACCACATGGACATTTTAGTAATTTTGACCAATTGTCAACTTATGCCAGTCTCTAAGACATAAGAAACGTTGTGGAAAATCAGCAGGAAAATGATTGTGTGAACTAAATTAGTGCACACAGCCACAGGCGTCTTTTTATGGAGTTGTCCGGATTTCTCTGGGTCCAGATGGCTACTAAAACTAATCAGTTCACACAGTCATATTTTTGCTCATTTCTGCTAATTTTGCTAAGCCTAAAATGGAGTAATTTTCTTGTGAATTTTGCTACATACTGGTGCACCCCAAATCTGGACCCTAACCCATCAAATGATCACCTTGTAATTGACCAGACCATTAAATTATACATATTGTATTAGGGTGATCATTCCCAGGGAAGAGGG